>BGKB01000340.1:4480-28819 GCA_003116975.1 Aurantiochytrium sp. KH105 | reverse complement strand
ATGCTGGAGTTCAGCCTTTTCCTCGCTGCGCTTTGCCCGGGCATTGGAAAGCTCCGCGGCAAGAATCTCCAGCTTGCTCGTTTGCCCAGGACCTACAAACACTTGCAGCAACGCACGGCGGTCTTGCAAGCTTGCTATCCCCAGTTTCTTAAGCTGGGCGGAAGTAAGACTGCGAATCTTTTTCAATGTCTGCACGCCCTGCTCGTAAAGCTTGACAACCATCTCTCGCAATGCGTTGGTTTGTAGCTGCGCCAACGGTAACGAATGTATAAAAAGAAGGAAGGCGGACAGCTTCATATGATGTTTGGAAGAAGCATTCGCAATTGCCTTCCTTATTTCAAGGGACTCGCTCGAAAGACCTACGCTGTGCTTGAAAAGAAGCTTCGCTAGAAGAATAGCATAGGTATCATCCTTGACTTCGCAAACGTGATACAGCGCTGTCTGACCAAAAGTGTCCCGCGCGTCGATTCGAGTCCCGTTGACCACCAACGTTTCGGCCTCCAAGATGTCCCCGTTCTTGCACGCCTGCATAAGAGGCGTCTGACTCTGTTCGTACAGAGTTTGATTGCGTTCGAGAGCGGCTTCGAGAGCAGGATTGTCGTAGTCGATGCTGTCATTATAAAATGTCAGAAGAAGGAGTTTGATTCGGGTTGTGGGTCCTCTTTGAAACTTACTCGAGCGTTTGCAATGTTTTGTTTTCTGCGAGTGCGTTCGCCAGCGCCGTCGCGCCCTCGTGGCCAATGCGGTTGCAATCAAGACTGCGCCCGTCATAACATGAGACGCCAAGATGAACGAAATCGCGCCAGTGTTTGCATTCCGTCGCATCCCATGTGAGCAGCCGTGTGCGAGATCTGGTCAGCTCTTGTTGCTTGCTTCTTGGGCTTCTGGCCCCACTTTTACTTTGTTGCAATGACTTACTCTAGCGTCTGCAGCGACTTGTTCTTCGCGAGTGCGTTCGCCAGCGCCGTAGCGCCCTCTGTGCCGATCTTGTTCCTCGAAAGACTGCGCTCGTCATAACATGGGACGCCAAAATGAACGAAATCGCGCCAAGGATTGCGTTCCGTGCGTGAGTGTGCGTATGTGAGTTGTGGTCAGCTGTTGTTTCTTCTTGGGCTTCAGGCGCCACTTTCACTTTGTCGCAATGACTTACTCTAGCGTCTGCAGCGACTTGTTCTTCGCGAGTGCGTTCGCCAGCGCCCTCGCGCCCTCGTTCCCAATCTCGTTGCCTCGAAGACTGCGCTCGTCATAGTATGAGACGCCAAAATGTGAACGAAATTGCGCCAAGGGTTGCATTCCGTCGCATTCCGTGCGTGCGTGAGTACGTGAGTTGTGGTTAGCTGTTGTTGCTTCTTGGGCTTCTGGCCCCACTTTCACTTTGTCGCATTGACTTACTTTAGCGTCTGCAGCGACGCATTGTTCGCGAGTGCGTTCGCCAGCGCCGTGGCGCCCTCGTCGCCGATATTGTTGCTATTGAGACTGCGCTCGTTATAGCATGGGACGCCAAGATGAATGAAATCGCGCCAAGGGTTGCAATCCGTCGCATGCCATGCGTGCGTGCGTACGTGAGCTGTGGTCAGCTGTTGTTGCTTCTTGGGCTTCTGGCCCCACTTTCACTTTGTCGCAATGACTTACTCTAGCGTCTGCAGCGACTCGTTGTTCGCGAGTGCGTTCGCAAGCGCCGTGGCGCCCTCGTGGCCGATATTGTTGTTATAAAGGCTGCGCTCGTCATAACATGAGACGCCAAGATGAACGAAATCGCGCCAAGGATTGCAGTCCGTCGCATTCCATGCGTGCGTGAGTGCGTGAGTTGTGGTCAGCTCTTATTGCTTGCTTCTTGGGCTTCTGGCCCCACTTTCACTTTCTCGCAATGACTTACTCTAGCGTCTGCAGCGACTCATTGTTTGCGAGTGCGTTCGCTAGCGCCGTCGCGCCCTCGTCGCCGATCTTGTTGCTCGAAAGACTGCGCTCGTCATAACATGGGACGCCAAAATGAACGAAATGGCGCCAAGGGTTGCGTTCCGTGCGTGCGTGTGCGTATGCGAGTTGTGATTAGCTGTTGTTGCTTCTTGGGCTTCTGCCCCCACTTTCACTTTGTCGCAATGACTTACTATAGTGTCTGCAGCGACCCATTGTTCGCGAGTGCGGTCGCCAGCGCCGTAACGCCCTCGTGGCCGAGATTGTTGCTATTGAGACTGCGCTCGTTATAGCATGGGACGCCAAGATGAATGAAATCGCGCCAAGGGTTGCGTTCCGTCGCATTCCGTGCGTGCGTGAGGGCGTGCGTACGTGAACCGTGGTCAGTGCTTGTTGCTTCTTGGGCTTTTGGCCCCACTTTCACTTTGTCGCAATGACTTACTCTAGCGTCTGCAGCGACTCGTTGCTCGCGAGTGCGTTCGCCAGAGCCGTAGCGCCCTCGTCGCCGATCTCGTTGCACCCAAGACTGCGTTCGTCATGACATGAGACGTCAAGATGAACGAAATCGCGCCAAGGATTGCGTTCCGTCGCATCCCGTGCGTGCGTGCGTACGTGAGCTGTGGTCAGCTTTTGCTGCTTCTTGGGCTTCTGGCCCCACTTTCACTTTGTCGCAATGACTTACCTTAGCGTCTGCAGCGACATACTGCTCGCGAGTGCGTTCGCCAGCGCTGTAGCGCCCTCGTCGCCGATGTTGTTCTCCCAAAGACTGCGCTCGTCATAACATGAGACGCCAAGATGAACGACATCGCGCCAAGGGTTGCATTTCGTCGCATCCCATGCGTGCGTGCGTGCGTGAGTTGTGGTCAGCTGTTGTTGCTTTCTTCTTGGGCTTCTCGCCCCACGTTTACTTTGTCGCAATGACTTACTATAGCGTGTGCAGCGACTCATTGTTTGCGAGTGCTTTCGCCAGCGTTGTGGCGCCCTTGTCGCCGATGTTGTTGTACGAAAGACTGCGCTCGTCATTACATGAGACGTCAAAATGAACGGAATCGCGCCAAGGATTGCGTTCCGTGCGTGCGTGTGCGTATGTGAGTTGTGGTCAGCTCTTGTTGCTTTCTTCTTGGGCTTCTGGCCTCGCTTTTACTTTGTCGCAATGACTTACTATAGTGTCTGCAGCGACTCATTGTTCGCGAGTGCGTTCGCCAGCGCCGTGGCGCCCTCGTCGCCGATCATATTGTCCTGAAGACTGCGCTCGTCATAGCATGATACGCGAAGATAAACGAATTCGCGCCGAGGGTTGCATTCCGTTGCATCCCATGCGTGCGTACGTGCGTGCGTGAGTTGTGGTCAGCTCTTTTAATTAATTTGGGAGGTCTCGCAATTTGTCATATACGTACTCGATTTTTGTCGCGCCGTTTTCGATCGCCTTGACTGCTTCTTGGAGTGCACCATCGCCAAAAAATCTCATCGTTTCGACCTCGTTGCACCTTGTAGCTTCTTACGCGGCCTCCTCACGAAGAGCACAACTTCAAAACAATGCTCTGCAGGGACCAGTATACGCTTGCAGCTGATACAACGTCGACACGTCTTTCTCCAAAATGACGACGGGAATCTGGCGGCGAGAGCGAGGACGGTATCAAGCGACGAGCGAAACGAGCCGAGACCGCAGCGTCGTGGCAGCCAGAGACGCTTGGCGCCACGTGCACGAGGGCAAGACGGATGCGTTGTTCGTTTAGCGCGGCTTCTCTACGAACGTCTCGTGCTTGGTGTCGACGCCGCAAGCGCACAGCAGGCAGACAGGCGAAGAAAACGACCGTCTAATTTCAGCTCGTTAGCCGATCGCCCAATACGCCGCGCGGGTCGAGGGTAGGCAAGAAGGGCGCGCAGCGAAGTGAGCGCAGGAGGGTGCGCCACACGCACGTACGAGCGCGCACGAGCACGCGCGCGCTTGCCTCGAGCCGAGCCCACCCACGAGATCGTTTGCGCTCTGCATCTGGCTGCTTGCGAGGATCGACCGGGGAAACTTTCTCGTCGGCCGGGTATACGAGGCTCCACATTCTCATTACACCTGAGTTTCTCCGTAAGCGCCGGATTTTCTCCGAAGCGTGCTCAGAGATGAGATGCTGCCCAGTGTCTGGGGAAGAAAGAAGCAGACGGGGACATGAGGAGCGCGAGGCAGACGCGTCTGATGAGTAGGGGAGGCTGGCAGGCGCGGTGCTGCTGACGCCGGCGCATGGAGTGAGCCGCTGTTGCTGCGCCACGAACAGGCTACGCGTCGGTCCGCTACGCTGCGAGCTTTCTTGCTTCGGTGACCGATCAATCGAGCGAGTTGGCCAAGGTCGCAGCGGCTGCGGCCGGGTTCTACTTGCAAGCGCACACCCTCTTTCTGGGAATCGAGGCGGCAGTGTGCAGAAGGAAAGGGGCGAAGGGAAAGGAGGAGAGATGTCCGAAGCTGCGGCACGCGCCGCGAGGGCCGCCTCGAGGATGCTGCTGCTGCTAGGGGCTGCATCGCGCGCTGCGCCAAAGCGGCCTGGGGGCTGACAGCTTACAGGCTGGCTGGCTGGGGGCCCAGGGCGCAAGGAGGAGACGCGCTGTCCCTGGTGGCTGTCGAGACGATGTGGGCTCGCGCGGGGAGAGGAAGAAAAAAAAAATAAGGTGGTCGTGCAAGGGCTACTTGCGTGGCCGCCAAAGAGATCGACTGAAAATCGTCATCATCATGCATCTTCTTATTCTTACTCTCGGGGACGTGTCGCTTGGACGGTGGTTATTGCCATACGGTGATAATAGAAGACGTTTGGCGAGAGACGGGGGCGAGACCAGCTGTGAGTTGGTTGAGCGCTAGCATTTTGTTTCCTCCTTCAATGGGGTGAAAGGCATGACAGTGATAAGCACGTCTTTTCGAGCACTGACAAACATTCGCCCTTGATTCTTCTTCTCTTGGGCCAAACAGGCCTGGCCAGACTGCCTCGAGCGCCACGCGTCTGGCTTTGGCGTCGACGTCCAACTTGCCGCGCTGCAGCTGCGAGCTCGTCGATGTGGGTGCCAAGATCTACAACAGCAAAGTGTTTTATCCGTGCGCTGCAAAGTGAATCATTGGTCCGTGCAAATGAACAAACAGTCAGGCGCAATCGGCAAAGGCTTGGCAAGTCTCTCTTGTCTCATCGCCGCCGCCAACGCAGATGATGACGCCCGAAGTCGCGCGGAGACGCTAGGGGCGCGCCCAGGCAGCGCGCGGGCCCTGACAGATGGCGTTGAGAGCCCGATGTGCTCAGGCGGACGCGCGCTCGTGGCAGGTCTCGCCGCAGCGCCTTGCCGCAGGGAGCGGCTTGAAGATGGATGGATTGAGCCAACGACGATGAACCCAACGACGAGCGAAGGCGCGAAGGCGCGAAGGCGGCGACTGCAGGCGCGGGTGTCGGCGACGTAAGCGAGAGAGCCAGGAGAGAAGCGGGGGGCTGAGTACGGTGAGCTGCAGTGGAGACGTGCAAGTCAGAAAGACCGCCTCGCGCTGCCCGACGGCTCACCGTACTTACAGCAAGGTGGAAGGCAAAGAAAAGGCCACAGCAGCGTCTTGGGCCTCGGCGAGCACTTCAGGTCAGGGCAAGGGCGTTTCAAACATTCTCGCAACATTTACCAGTCGAACCTAAAGTTTTCGCCGACAATGTCCGGCGTAAGGAGTGAACGCAGCTTGGCCTGGACGATGGCACGTGTGCCTGCATCCTGAATACGATTTGCCATGTACTCACAAAGACGTTGCGCATGAAGCCGAGCCCACGCTTGCTGTACAACAGCGAAATCGCTAAACAATGGGTCCTTTTCTCCAGCAGGCTTCGACGCACACCTCGCCACGTGCTGATGACAAGCCTGCGAGTCATTGCCTGTATCCTGGAGACACCGTGCGCAGAAACGACACGGGCAAACGCGGCATAACAGAGCACAGTAGCCGTTAAAGTCGGCAAAGGCTGTCGAGCAGCGCGGGCACGACATGACGAGGACTGAATCTCGAGTTGTGTGAAGGCAATTCTGCGTCCTCGGATCCAGCCCATGTTCACGCAGAGCTGCATCGAGACGAAACTAGAGCTGGCGCTCCTGCTCGGCTGCGGCGTCTCGCTCAAAATGCTTGCGCACGATGTTGAGCCAATTCGCAAAGTCTTCTGAGGCAGCAGTTGCTATGGCATGTCCTCTGATGAGGAGCTCACAGTCTGACGCAACACAACATATGCTGCCATCGCGCAAGAAGTTCACGTGAGCATCAGGCTGAGCCGCGGCACGGACTGCGTGGCCCAAGCACTCTTTGCACGTAAAGTGCCCGTCAGCGCAAGAGACGCCCTCATCGGCGGGATAAATGTCGAGGCAAATGGCACACGAGGCTTCTTTCACAGGCTCGACCTGAAAAGTTCTCGTGCTGCAAGGCCTCGAGTGCAGTAGGCCGCTGACTTGAATCTTCAGACCGCAGAAACAATATTAGTGATTTGGTTGCTTCTGAAATCTTTAAGTTCTCGAAGAGCTCTGCGAGAACCACGCCCACAGAGAACATGTCCACGGCAGACTCAACTTTGTCAACAACTTCGTCGCGCAGCAGCTCGGGCGCCATGTATTGCTTGATTGATTGCAAAGGCTGCGTCATGGTCACGTCGTGCATTTGGGCGCCGTCAAAGTCCCCTAGCACTGGTGAAAGACTTGGTGCGAGGAAGATATTCTTTGGCTTGATGTCGCAATGCACGAAACCTCGCGAGTGCAAATCGTGCAAATCGTACAAAAGACCGATGGCGATGCCCCTGCGCGTCGCCACGTCTGCAAACGGGTTGTCTCGAATCCAGGCATCAAGGTCGCCACCCTTGTAAAAGGGCATCAAAATGCAGCCCTAATGCGCATCCTGCATGAAGGCGCCCTGAATGCGCACAATACAGGCTGATTCTATCTGAGCAAGCACTGACGCCTGACGGGGAAAGCGACTGCTCCACTCTTCGTTGGCGAGATGAAAGGATTTGAGCACAAACTCATGGCCATTTAGATCGCGTAGAAGTAGGACAAATTTGCCAGAATTGGATGGAAGCTGCGCGACAGTCTCAAAATCTCCACGCGTTGCGTTCGTCAGCCAGAGACCCAACGTGGACAGCTCGTGGGGTATGCTATTTTTTATGCGCAAGCTCTTGAGCCAATCTTGGTTTTGTATCAATTCAGAAAAATGTACTTCCGCATGCTTCAACACCCGTGCGCGCTCTTTGCGCAGCTCGCTGTCGAGCTTGTAAACACTCCCGATCTGAGCAAGCTCATGCTCGAGGCCAGGAATCCGAGCTCGAGCTTCTGTATCTCCGTCATTGGCATCCTCGCGGGCGTAGCGAAGATCATGTTCAAGCCGTTCACGCTTCCGCTTCGTTTTGTGCATTCTTTGCATGATCTCTTCTACGCCCGTCGTGCACGGCTCACACAGTCCGGAAACGTGCTGGGACAGCACCTCGGTGAGCTCTTCGACGCGCTGTTTAAAAAAGAAATGACGAAAAAACTAAGAAAATGAGGTGTGGCTTTGTGGCAGGAGATCGTGAGAGCGAGGAATGGCAGAGGCAACGCAAAGGCAGGTATGGCCAGCAAAATACTGAGGCAAGAGCTGAGCGTGGTTGCATTTGCTGTCTATGACCACGTGCGACAGTGAAGGATGGTTCAACTTGACCAAAAAAGACGAAATCATAATGGGAGCGAGTGTTTATGGCAGGCGTTTGCTACGTCACGGCCACGAAAAAAGTACGGACGTGGCAGGACGAGGCGGCGCAGGGTAGGAGCTAGTGCCGAGGCAAGCGCTGACCTCGCCGGCACAGTCATTGTCTCTGCAGTGGATGCGAAAAGCGGCTCGTCATCTTGAGCTAAAAAAGAAGGCAAGCTGGCTGGGCTTGTTCGCCGCAGATCTCGATAGGAAGGCTGCAGATCGTCCGCGCAGGCTAGGTACAGGCTTTGACAAGATCTTTTGGCGTCACGTAAGCATTTTGGCATGGATCAGAGGCCTTGACGGTGGTCCATGAGGCGTTTATTTCACAGAAGAGGAGGTGAGCTCGGGCGAGCGAAGCAGCTACACAAGCTGCAGACCCGACGAGACGTGCTCGCCACGCTGACTGGCACGAATGAGCGCAAGGCAATATGGAGAGTCGTTTCTAAGATCGCTGACGCAGGTTACAGGTGTGTTTGGTGAGGAAGAGAGCCCAGAATGCATTGCACGTGCAAAGTATTGGCTTGGAGATTGGTCTTACGGATAGGAAAAGGTGCCGCATCGTCAGTGAGTGGTCAAACTTGCGTGAGAAGGCTTGTTTGAGAGCTGGCCTACGGATCAGAAAAATGGCAGCCGCGTTCGAGGTGCAAGAAGGTGAGGAAGGTAAAAGTGAACCATATGGGAAAGCGTTGGCAGCGCACGCGAGAGCACGCAAATGCAGTGCGATCATTGTCGCAGAGCTTGACAAAGGCTAACAAGCATGTGGCAGATCCACTGGAGCAGTTCTGGCAGCACGCTGCTTGTGCAAGTCAAGGCTAGCGTTGCGAACGAGATGTTGCTTGGCTAAGTAGATGTGCTTTGGTCCGGCCTCAGCCTGCCGCCCTGGCGGATGATCTGCAAACGAGCTTGCCAAGACTGGTCCAAATGACTAGCTTGGCTCTACGATCTTTGTTTGGATTGAGCGACTGTTGTTGGAAAGAAAAGCATGATAGTGCATTTGACCCTTTCATTTCTTGTTATTGAGCCGAGATGTTTGTTGGTTGACACGTTGCCTGCGGAAGAAATGAGCAGCGTCGTAGGACAGACCGACGCGTGCGATGCATAGGTCTTGCACGGAGAGGTGGCGTGGCTAGATTTCGTCGGCGTGGGCGGAGAGCTCGTGCAGGCAGCGCTGTGTGAAAAAAACACACACACAAAAACACGAAAACACGAAAATGAGGTGTGGCTTTGTGGCGCGAGATCAAGCGAGCGAAAAATGGCAGAGGCAAGGCAGAGGCAGGGATGGCCAGCGTAGGACTGGTGCAAGAACTGAGCGTGATTACTTTTGCCAGTAAAGGCCATGTGCGGCAGTGAAGGCTGGCTAAACCTGGTCAAAAATCACGAACAGATAAGGAGAGAATATGGGAGCGAGTGTATATGGCAAGCTTTGGCCACGTCACGGCCACGAAAAAGTACGCGCGTGGCAAAGCGAGGCGGCACAGAGTAGGAGGTAGTGCTGAGGCAAGCAGTGGGCTCGTCGACAGAGTCATCGTCTCTGCATTGGATGCGAAAAAGGCTCCTATTTGTTGAGAGCCCAAAATGAGTCAAGCTGGCTGGGCTTGTACACCGCAGATCTCGCTGGGACGACTGCAGATCGTCCGCACATGCTGTTTGCAGGCTTTAGCAAGATGTTGCGACGTCATGAAAGCATTTTCGCATGGATGAAGGGCCTTGGCGGTGGTCCATGAGGCTTTTGTTTCACAGAAGAGGACATGAACACGGGTTCGCGACGCCGCCACGCAAGCTGCAGACCCGGCGAGACGAGTTTGCCAAGCGGATTGGCATAAATGGTGATAGACATTGTATGCGATCGTTTGCAAGATGGTTGACGCCTGTTGCAGTCGTGATTGTCAAGCAAGAGAGCCTAACGTGCATTGTACGTGCAAGTATTGGCCTGGAGACTCGTCTCACGGATAGAAAAGGTGCCGCATCGTCAGTGAGTAATCACATTTGTGTGAGCAAGCTTGCTTGAGAGCTAGGCTGCGTATTAGCTAGATATCAGCTGTGTTCGAGGTGCAAGAAGGCGAGGAAGGTAAAAACGAACAATATGGGACAACGTTGGCAACGCACACGAGAGCATGCAGCTGCAGTGCGATCATAGTCGCAGAGCTTGAGGAAGGCTGGCAGGCATGTGTCAGATCCGCGAGAGCAGTCTCGGCAGCGCGCGGCTTGTGTAAGTCAAAGGTAGCGTTGCGAGTGAGGTGTTGCTTGGCTACGTTGATGTGCTTTGGCCCGGCCTCAGCCTGCCGACACTGACGGATGAACTGCAAATGAGCTTGACAAGGCTGGTATGGATCTGCCGCTTGGCGCCATGGATTTTGTTTGGATGAAGTGACTGTTGTTGGAGAGAAAAGCATGCTAGTGCGTTTGACCCTTTCATTTCTTGTTATTAAGCCGAGATGTTTGTTAATTTCGTCGTCAGCAGAAGAGGTGAGTAGCGACGTAAGACGCGACGCGCGCAATGCATAGGTCTTGCACAGAGAGGTGACGTGGCTTGATTTGGTCGGCGTGAGCAAAGAGCTCGTTCAGGCAGCGCTGTTGTGAAAGAAAAAAAGAAAAGACGACACAGAAAATAGAAGGAAATGAGGCGTGACTTTGTGGCACCAAACCGAGCAAGCGAGGCATGGCGGAGGCAAAACAAAGGCAACGGAAGGTAGCGCAGGTCTAGTGCAAGAGCTAAGCGTGATTGCTTTTGCTGTCAATGATCACGTGCGACAGTGAAGGGTGGCAAGAGTTGACGAACAAATAAAGAGAGTATATGCGAGCGAGTGTTCATGCCAGGCAGGCGTTTGCTACTGCAAGACCATGGAAAAATACGCGCATCGTAGGACAAGACGGCGCAGCGTCCGAGCTACAGCTGATGCAGGCGCCAAGCTCGTCGGCACAGTCATCGTCTTAGCAGTGTATACGGAACGCGGCTGCTTGTTGAGAGCTAAAGAAGAAGACAAGCTGGCCGGGCTTGCTGTCACAGATGTCGATGCATTGGCTGCAGATCGTCCGACCAGGCTGCGCGCAGGCTCTAGCAAGATGTTGTGGAGTCATGCCATCATTCTTGTATGGATCAAAGGCCTTGGCGGTGGTCCATGAGGCGTTTGTTGCACAGAAGAGGAGATGGGCGCGGGTTCGCGATGCCACCACGCAAGCGGCAGACCCGGCGAGACGAGCCCGCCAAACTGACTGGCATGTATGAGCGCTAGACATTGTATGCGATCGTTTGCAAGATGGTTGACGCAGGTTGCAGGTGTGATTGTCAAACAAGAGATCCCATCATGCATGGTGTCTGCAAAGAATTGGCTTGGACACTGAGTGCACGGACCGAAAGAGGCGCTGCATCGCCAGCGAATGTTCGAACTTGCGTGGATAGGCTTGTGTGAGAGCTGCGCTGCGAATCAGAGAAATACCACCTGCGCTCGAGGTGCAAGTAAGAGAGCAAGGTAAAGGTGAACAATATGTGGCAACGTTGGCAACGCGCGCGAGAGCACGCAACTGCAGTGTGATCATGGTCGCAGAGCTTGAAGAAAGCTGGCAGGCATGTGTCAGATCCGCAAGAGCAGTTTTGGCAGCGTGCGACTTGTGTAAGTCAAGGCTAGCGTTGCGAACGACGTGCAGCTTGGCCAAGTTGATGTGCTTTGGCCCGGCCTCAGCCTGCCAACACTGACGGATGATCTGCAAATGAGCTTGACGAGACTGGTCCAAGTGTATAGGTTGGCGCCATGGCTTTTGATTGGATCGAGCGACTGTTATTGGAGAGAAAAGCATGCTAGTGCGTTTGTCTCTATCTTTTTTGTTATTTGAACCGAGCTCTTTGTTGGTTTCGTTGCCTGTGCCGCGTCGTTGGACAGAGCGACGCGCGCGATGCGTGGATCTTGCACAGAGAGGTGGCGTGGCTAGATTTGGTCGGCGTGAGCAAAGAGCTCGTTCAGGCAGCGCTGTTGTGAAAGAAAAAAAAAGACGACACAAAAAAAAAGAAGGAAATGAGGTCTGGCTTTGTGGCACCAGACCGAGCAAGCGAGGAGTGGCAGAGGCGAATCAAAGGCAGTGAAAAGTAGCGCAGGGCTAGTGCAAGAGCTGAGCGTGACTGGTATTGGTGTCAATGATCACGTGCAGCAGTAAAGGATAGTTGAAGTTAGCAAATTGAGGCGAGCAAATAAAGAGAGAAAATCTGAGCAAGTGTTCGTGCCAGGCGTTTGCGACTGAAAGGCCATGAAAAATACGCGCATCGTACGACGAGACGGCGCAGCGTCCAAGCTAGAGCCGAGGCAGGCGCCAAGCTCGTCGGCAGAGTCACTGTCTCTGCCGTGGATGTGGAACGCGGCTGCTTATTGAGGCCAAAGAAGAAGGCAAGCTGGCTGGGCTAGTTCACCGCAGATCTCGCTGGGAAGACTTTCGATCGTGCGTGTACGCTGTGTGTAGGCTCTAGCAAGATGTTGTGATGTCATGCAAACATTTTCGCATGGATCAAGGGCCTTGACGGTGGTTTTTATGACGTTTGTTCACGAGAAGATGAGGTGCGTACGATTAAGCGAAGCAGCTACGCAAGCTGCAGACCCGGCGAGGCGTGCTCGGCGAGCTGAATGGCATGTATTGGTGCTAGTTAATATATTTATTCGTTTGCAAGATGGTTGACTCATGTTGCAGGTGTGCTTGTCGAGCAAGAGAGCCCAACGTGCATTGTGCGTGCAAAGTATTGGCTTGCAGCTGACTGCACGGACAGAAAAAGGTGCCGCATCGCCAGCGAATGTCGGAACTTGGGTGGACAGGCCTGTGTGAGAGCTGAGCTGCGGATCAGAGAAATACCAGCTGACTTCGAGGTGCAAGAAGGCGAGCAAAGTGAAGGTGAATGACATGGGGCAGGGTTGGCAACTCACGCCAGAGCAAGCAAATGCAGTGCGATCATGGTCGCAGAGCTTTGGCAAGACTGGAAAGCATATGGCAGAAGCGCGAGGGTTGTTTTGGCAGCGTGCTGCTTGTGTAAGTCAAGGCTAGCGTTGCGAACGAGATGTTGCTTGGCTAGCTCGGTGTGCTTTGGTCGGCTCGGGGCTTGAGAGCGATGGCGGATGAACTGCAAATGAGCTTGCCAGGACTGATCCAAGTGCATAGGTTGGCGCCATGGCTTTTGTTTGGATCGAGCGACTGTTGTTGAAGAGAAAAGCACGCAAGTGCGTTTGTCTCTCTTTTTTTTTTAAAATTGAGCCGAGCTCTTTGTTGGTTTCGTGGCCTGCAGAAGAGATGAGCAGCGTCATACGACAGAGCGAGGCGCGCGCTGCGTGGGTCTTGCGCAGAGAAGTGGTGTGGCTCAATTTTGTCGGCGTGGGCGGAGAGCTCGTGCAGGCAGCGCTGTTGTGGCAAAGAAAGAGCGACACAAATACAAGAATATGAGGTGTCTGAAGTGCGTTTTTAGCACTGATTTATTACCCGGGCAAACTTGCGCAGAAATTTGGACAATTGCGGCGTCTTCCGCACGGTCGCGTCTCCACGAACTCTCCGTTCAATCGCTTGTCAATTAGGGCTGTTTTCCTCTTCCAAGTGTCTATTCAGCAAGTCGAGCAATTCGGCTTGCAAGTGGCAGCCAGTCATTTGCTCTATTAGCATCCAGTCATTGTAGCAGTGACCAGCCGGCCTCACTCTCAACCCCTTGAGCGGGGCATTGGCACAACACCCGGATTGCAAGTGCTGCTTGACACATTTGCAAGTGCAGAACCGCCCATCGCAAGTGCAGAATCCTTGGACTTGATGTTTTGCCTTCTGGCTAGCTGCGCTGCTAGAGGCTGACTGTGAGTGACGAGGATGTCTAGTCGGCAAGTGAGTCTGCAACGCTTGCAAGTGTAGTAAGTGAAGCTCGACTTGTTGCAAGTGAAGAATTTTCCCTCGCAAATGCATTTTTTTGCCGTGTGAACCAGTGCTGAGAGTAGTGCGGGGCGCGCATACCTCAGCGAAAGCAAATTGGTGGAGCATACATACCACAGCGCGAAAGCCAAAGACAACAGTGCGGGGCACGCGTACCCCAGCGATAAGGAGTATGTATACCACAGTGCGAAAGTCAAAGACAGGAAATGTGCAGCGCTTATGCCACAGTAGTAGAGTCAATGGACTTGCGGAGAAGCGTGTGGAGCGTTCACACCACAGCATCAGCAGCAGGGAGAGCACCGAAAGCAGGCTGTGGAGCGTGCGTTCAACAGCACGAACGCCAGCATGGGAACAGGTATAGTATGGAGAGCGACAGCAACCAAGCATGAGGGTTGGAAGCAGCAGCAGCAGCTGCAGCAGGTTCTAAGGCATGCGCATACCACAGCAGTAACAACAGAGGGGTTGCGGATGCTCCGCTGCCGCAGTGCAACTTCAGTGCAAGTTCGCGGCACGGGTTGATTCGGGCGCTTTCGACAATAGCTAGTCAGTCGTAGTCGAGCAATGCGGCTTGCAAATGCAGAATCTTGCCAGTCATTTGCCCCACTGGCAGCCAACCATTGCGGCAGAGACCCAGTCAGCCTCAATCCATTGAACGGGGCGTCAGCACAACACTCACAGAGCGCAAGTGCTGTTCTCTACATTTGCAAGTGCGGAACCGCCCATCGCAAGTGCAGAATAAGTCTTGTTGCAAGAGACTGTCAGAGTGAACAGGGTGCCTTTTCGGCAAGTCCATCTGCAAATGCAGATTTCGCCTTGCAAATGAAGAATTCTCTCTGTTAATCGCCACTGCAATGGCAGACATGGGAGGACATGCAGCTCGACTTGCTGCAAATGCAGAATTGTGGCTCGCAAATGCAAAATCACCTTGGGTATACTGTTTTCACAGTCAATTATTGTGTGGGGTGGCGCATACCTCAGCAGATATATATCAGTGTGGGGCAAGCTAACCACAGCAAAAATAGCAAATCAAGAGCCTGCAGAGAATAGGCCTGGTGTGGAGCATTTATTCTACCACAGCGGCGTCAAAGTGCAGCAGCAGCTGATTGCTTACGGCGCTCGTATAACAGCAACAACAACAGAATTCGGACTTATCTGCTTTACGACAACAGCATTAGACTTCGAGCAAAGCATGTAGGGGACGTCCTACCACTAAAGCAACAACAGCAAACTTGCAAGCCTTGCAAACGAAGAACTCGCTTTGTCAGTAGCCACACCAATGGCCAAACGGGAGTGCGGGGAGATCAACTTGATGCCAATACAAAATTGTCCCTCACAAATGCAGAATCAACTATATACACTGTTGATCAAAACAGTGTGGGGGCGTACATACCTCAGCAGCAACAACAGTCCGGAGTATGCCAACCACAGCAAATACAGCTATTCGAGAGCCAGAAGCGAATAGTGTGGAGCGCTCACACCACAGCACCTTTGACTCTATAATGACGGCTACTTTCTGCAGGCGTTCGCACTATACATCAATTACAATAGAAACAGCACGAAGACCTGCCTGGAATGCAGGCAAGGGAGCGCGCCTATACCACAGCAGCAACAACAGAATGAACATGAAAGTGCATTATGACTTCAAGCGAAGCGTGTGGCATGGGTCGATATACCACAGCAATCACAACAGCTCGAATGCAGCACTCTCAGCAAATGAATAGAGAAACAAATGTGCGGGATGAGCCTTCCGATTGTGGTGATGACGCGCCCTTTGCAGCGAAGCGATAAGGCTTTTGTGCAACAGCGGCTGCGGGCGAAACCTGGACTTTACGTCAACATACCTTGCTGGTGCGAAGGCCCCAAGGAGTTCAGGCGTGATCAATGCAAGAGTTGATGTTGTAGGTTCAAGCATAGATACTGTTGAGCTTGCTCTCGTTCTTGCGTTCATTGCGACAATCATCGAGAAGGCTGCGCTTACTGGTGTGATTCGACCAAGTCCTATGCCCCCTAAAGCGCGCTTGCTTGATACGACCTCGCGCAAACAGCGGGGACAAAGTCAACGCGACGCAGGGTGAGGTCATAGACGGTAACGACGGCGAGCATGGGCAGCTCACGGACGACGAAGATGCTTATAGAGACCGCCGCGACAGGACCCAACAAGGACAGGCGACGAGACATCAGCTTTTATCTGCGTCGAGATCTGCACCTGCTTTTTCTGCGTGAGACGACTTTCAGCCTCCCCGATTCCTTCAAGCAAGCCAGGTTTCCGCCTTTGCTTCCACACCTCAAAGGCGTGCGTCGCAAGTGCAAGCCACAGCCTCACCTGCTGACAAATCTGCTTGACCTACCTCAGCCTGGTCCAAAGCACAAAAAGTCGTCAAGCCGGACTCCAAAGGACCCGGGAAGCTCGCCCAGCTTCGCGATAAGAGCTACAGGACGCTCTGCCGAGAGATCAGAACAAAGCTCGCCTCCATCTACCAGCCACTTGAGCAAAAAAGATCTACCGTCAACTGGCCCATTCGTTTCGAGCTTGTCAAAAACGACCGAGGGCGGATCGCAGTCAAAATCTTCAGCAACTTCAAGCTCAAGGACACATTCCTCATTGACGAGGCTGAACTCCAACAAGGCGGCGATAAACCTCAGAACGGCTACCCTGAGAATGAAGCCTCTACCTACGAAAGCCATCTTTGGGTACCCCTCGACACTGTCGAGCTTCATCTCATTGCCGGCGTCTTCGTCTTCTCTCAGCTTCCCGTCATCTGCCAAACGGGCCTCATAGCTTTTCTTTCTGGTGGTGACTTCGATGCGGCCGGAGACAATTGGTCATTTCCAAACCTCGGCCGCGAGCTTCCGGACATTGCTTCGACCTACATGAACGCGAAGGAGAACCAGGCGCAAAATGTTCAACAATACCTCCATGCGCGCCTCGCTGCCGCGGAATACCTTTACGAGGCTGCTCACGGCGACAAGGACAAGGCGATCGCGCTCAAAGCAAACGCAGACGGACTCCTTCGAGATTTCTACAAGGACGTACCGCTTGATGACTTTGGTGAAGCAGCTACTGCGCGTCGAGGAAGCTCTTATTCATTGGCCTACTCCCAAGTCTCCTTCTTCTACAAGTCATCCTTCGTCAAGACCGGCTCCGCCGGCCACGAATATAACCAATAAGACAATTCCATCGGAAAAAACGCACTTCAGATCGCGGGTGCTTTAGCCCCGCAGGGTATCTTTCTGAAGTGCGTTTTAGCACTGATTTCTGAAGTGCGTTTTCAGCACTGATTTACTCGGGGGGCAAACTTGTGCAGAAACTTGACAATTGCGGCGTCTTCCGCACGGTCGCGTCTCCACGAACTCTCCGTTCAATCGCTTGTCAAATAGGGTTGTTTTCCTCTTCCAAGTGTCTATTCAGCAAGTCGAGCAATTCGGCTTGCAAGTGGCAGCCAGTCATTTGCTCTATTAGCATCCAGTCATTGTAGCAGTGACCAGCCGGCCTCACTCTCAACCCCTTGAGCGGGGCATTGGCACAACACCCGGATTGCAAGTGCTGCTCGACACATTTGCAAGTGCAGAACCGCCCATCGCAAGTGCAGAATCCTTGGACTAGATGTTTTGCCTTCTGGCTAGCTGCGCTGCTAGAGGCTGACTGTGAGTGAAGAGGATGTCTAGTCGGCAAGTGAGTCTGCAACGCTTGCAAGTGGAGCTCGACTTGATGCAAGGGAAGAATTTTCGCTCGCAAATGCTTTTTTTGCCGTGTGAACCAGTGCTGAGAATAGTGCGGGGCACGCATACCCCAGCGATAGCAAATTGTACCACAGTGCGAAAGTCAAAGACAGGCAATGTGCAGCGCTTATGCCACAGTAGAGTCAATGGACTTGTGGAGAAGCGTGTGGAGCGGTCACACGACAGCATCAGAAATAGGAAAAGCACCGAAAGCAGGCTGTGGAGCGTGCGTTCAACAGCACGAACGCCAGCATGGGCACAGGTATAGTATGGAGAGCGACGGCAACAAAGCATGAGGGTTGAAAGCAGCAGCAGGTTCTAAGGCATGCGCATACCACAGCAGTAACAACAGAGGGGTCGCGAGTGCTCCGCTGCCGTGCAACTTCAGTGCAAGTTCGCGGCACGGGGTGATTCGGGCGCTCTCGACAATAGCTAGTGTCAGTCGTAGTCGAGCAATGCGGCTTGCAAATGCAGAATCAGCATTGCCATTCATTTGCCCCACGGGCAGCCAGCCATTGCGGCAAAGACCCAGGCAGCCTCAATCCATTGAACGGGGCGTCAGCACAACACTCAGAGCGCAAGTGCTGCTCTCTACATTTGCAAGTGCGTAACCGCCCATCGCAAGTGCAGAATCCTTGGACTTGCTGTTTGGCCTTCTAGCTGCGCTGCTAGAGGCTGCGTGAAGAGGGTGTCTAGTCGGCAAGTTACGCAAGTGTAGCTCGACTTGATGCAAGTGAAGAATCTTCCCTCGCAAATGCATTTTTTGCCGTGTGAACCAGTCCTGAGAATAGTGCGGGTCGCGCATACCTCAGCGATAGCAAATCTGAGGCGCATGCATACCACAGTGCGAAAGCCAAACACAGGCAATGTGCAGCGCTTGTACCACACAGTGCGGGGGCACAAATACCTCAGTACGAACAACAGTCCGGAGTATGCCAACCACAGCAAAAACAGCTATCCATGGCCAGAAGCGAATAGTGTGGAGCGCTCACACCACAGCACCATTGACTCTATAAGGACGGCTACTTGCTGCAGGCGTTCGCACTATACAGCAACTACAATAGAAACAGCATGAAGACCTGCCTGGAAAGCAGGCAAGGGCGCCCGCCTATACCACAGCAGCAACAAGAATGAACATGAAAGTGCATCATGACTTCAAGCGAAGCGTGTGGCATGGGTCGACCTACCACAGCAATCACAACAGCTCGAATGCAGCACTCTCAGCAAATGAATAGAGAAACAAATGTACGGGATGAGCCTTCCGATTGTGGCGATGTCGCGCCCTTCGTAGCGAAGCGATAAGGTTTTTGTGCAACAGCGGCTGCGGGCGAAACCCGGGCTTTACGTCAACATACCTTGCTGGTGCGAAGGCCCCAAGAAGTTCAGGCGTGATCAATGCAAGAGTTGATGTTGTAGGTTCAAGCATAGATACTGTTGAGCTTGCTCTTGTTCTTGCGTTCATTGCGACAATCATCGAGAAGGCTGCACTTACTGGTGTGATTCGACCAAGTCCTATGCCCCCTTAAGCGCGCTTGCTTGGTACGACCTCGCGCAAACAGCGGGGACAAAGTCAACGCGACGCAGGATGAGGTCATAGACGAACGACAGCGAGCATGGGCAGCTCACGGACGACGAAGATGCTTATAGAGACCGCCGCGATAAGACCCAACAAGGACAGCCGACGAGACATCAGCTTTTCCCTGCGTCGAGATCTGCACCTGCTCTTTCTGCGTGAGACGACTTTCAGCCTCCCCGATTCCTTCAAGCAAGCCAGGTTTCCGCCTTTGCTTCCACACCTGAAAGGCCCGCGTCAAAAGTGCAAGTCACAGCCTCTCCTGCCACCAAATCTGCTCGATCTACTCCCAAGTCTCCTTCTTCTATAAGTCATCCTTCGTCAAGACCGGCTCCGCCGGCTACGAATATAACCAATAAGACAATTCCATCGGAAAAAACGCACTTCAGATCGCGGGTGCTTTAGCCCCGCAGGGTATGGCTTTGTGGCACCAGACCGAGCGAGCGAGGAACGGGAGAGGCAGCGCAGAGGTATCAAAAGGCAGCGCAGATCTAGTGCAAGAGCTGAGTGTGGTTGCTTTTGCTGTCGGTGACCATGTGTAGCAGTGAAGGATAGTTGAAGTTAGGAAAACAAGGCGAGCAAATAAAGAGAGAAAATGTGAGAGAGTGTATGTGGCAAAGTTTGGCAACTGCAAGACCATGAAAAAGTACGCGCATGGCAGGGCGAGGCGGCGCAGAGTAGAAGCCAGTACTGAGGCAAGCAGTGAGCTCATCGGCACAGTCATTGTCTCTCTAGTGGATGCGAAAAGAGGCTGCTTGTTGAGGCAAAGAAGAAGAAGAAGAGCTGGTCGGGCTTGTCCGCCGCCGCTCTCGATGAAAATGCTGTAGATCGTCCGCGCACGCTCCTGTATAGGCTCTGGCAAGATTTCATGGCATCATGAAAGCATTTTCGCATGGATCAAGGGCCTTGACGGTGGTTTTTATGGCGTTTGTTCACGAGAAGATGAGGTGCGTATGAGTGAGCGAAGCAGCTACGCAAGCTGCAGACCCGGCAAGACGAGCTTGCTGAGCTAACTGGCACATTTTCACGCTGGCCAATATATTTGTTCGTTTGCAAGATGGTTGACACATGTTGCAGCGTGTCGTTGGCGAGGAAGAGAGCCTAGAGTGCGCGGTATGTGTAAAGTATTGGCTTGTGGATTGACTGCACGGATAGAAAATGGCATCGCATGCCCAGCGAAGGGTTTGGGTTGCGCGGGCAAGCCTATTTGAAAAAACTGGGCTGGGGACCAGCGGAATTTCAGCTGCGCTCGAGGTGCAAGAAGGCGAGCAAGATAAAGGTGAAGAATATGGGGCAGCGTTGACAACGCACGTCAGAGCACGCAAATGCAGTGCGATCATGGTCGCAGAGCTTGTGAAAGGCTAGCAAGCATGTGATAGAACCGCGAGAGCGGTATCGGCAGCGTGCTGCTTGTGTAAGTCAAGGCTAGCGTTGCGAACGAGGTGTTGCTTGGCCATGCAGATGTGCTATGGCCTGTGTTGCGCACCAAGCTCTTCCCATGGTGGGGGCGCCGCGCGGTCATGACCCCCGGCGTAACCTACCTGCGCGTCGCCAAATGTCTCGTCAACTTCGAACAACAACGTTGTTGGGTCGAGCGCTCCGCGTTCGGCCGCTTTTTTATCTTTTAGTTGGTATAATAGGGGTATGTTGCCCGGGGCTGCCGGGCCAACGTTATGGTCAGAAAGGCAAGCCCTATCCCTTGTCTTGGGTTTCCTCGATCGGGTGGTCCTCGATCCCAATCTGCTTGTATAAATCTTGTAGATCCAGGCAGACTCAAGCCTGTAACAATGTAGCAAATATCCTCTGTGTGTACTGTCGGTACAGTGTGCTACACCTGCTCGGGGCTTGAGAGGGGTGGCGGATGATCTGCAAATGAGCTTGCAAAGGCTGACCTAACTGTATAGATGGGCTCGATGGCTTCTGTTTGGATCAAGCGACTTTTGTTGTTGAGAAAAGCATGCTAGTGCGGTTGTCTCTTTCTTTTTTATTATTAGAGCCGAGCTCTTTGTTGGTTTCGTTGCCTGCAGAAGAGATGAGCAGCGCCATAGGACAGAGCGAGGCGCGCGCTGCGTAGGTCTTGCGCAGAGAAGTGATGTGGCTCAGTTTTGTCGGCGTAGGTGGAGAGCTCGTGCAGGCAGCGCTGTTGTGAAAGAAAGATCAACAAAAATTCAAGAAGAAAATGATGTGTGACTTTGTGGCACCAGACCGAGCGAGCGATAGATGGCAGAGGTGAAACAAAGGCAGCGATAGGCAGCGCAGATTTAGCGCAAGAGCTGAGTGTGGTTGGTATTGCTGTCGACGACCACGTGCGGCAGTAAAGGATGGTTAAAGTCAACAAAAAAGAGGCGAACAAATAAGGAGAGAATATGGGAGCGAGTGTATATGGCAAGCTTTGGCTGCGGCGCGAGTGAGCAAAAGGTACGCGCATGGCAGAGTGAGATGGCGCAAGATAGGAGATAGTGCTGAGGCAGGCGCCAAGCTCGTCGTCACAGTCATCGTCTCTGCAGTGGATGCGAAAAGCTGCCTTGTTGAAAGCCAGAAAGGAGGCAAGCTGGCCGGGCTTGTCCGCCGCCGCTCTCGATGAAAATGATGTAGATCGCCCGCGCGCGCTGCGTGCAGGCTCTAGCAAGATATTGTGGCGCCATGTGAGCATTTCCACATGGATCGAGGGTTTAGCGGTGGTCTGTGAGGCGACTGTGCGCGAGAAGATATGGTGCATACAGGTGCTTGAAGCGGCTATGCAAGCCCCAGACACGACAAGACAAGCTCGCTGAGCTGACTGGCATGTATGGGTGCTGATCAGCACATGTGTTCGTTTGCAAACTGATTGTCGCATGTTGCAGGCGTGCTTGGCGAGAAAGAGAGCCTGGAGTGCGTGGTATGTGCTAGGTATTGGCTTGCAGACTGACTGCACGGATAGAAAAAGGCATTGCATGGCCAGCGAACAGACAAACTTGCGTGAGCAAGCTTGTTTGAGGAATAGGCTTCGAGTCATTAGAAAATGTGCTGCGTTCGAGATACAAGAAGGCGAGCAAGGTAAAAGTGAACAATATGGGGCAGCGTTGGCAACGTACGTCAGAGCACGCAAATGAAGCGCGATCCTGATCGCAGAGCTTGTGAAAGACTGGCAGGCATGTGGCAGATCCGCGAGAGCAGTTCTGGCAGCGTGCTGCTTGTGTAAGTCAAGGCAAGCGTCGCGAACGAGGTGTTGCTTGGCCATGCAGATGTGCTTTGGCCCGCTCGCGGCTTGAGAGGGATGGCGGATGAACTGCAAATGAGCTTGAAAAGGCTGATCCAAGTGCATAGGTTGGCTGCATGGCTTTTGATTGGATGGAGCGACTTTTGTTGAAGAGTAAAGCATGCTAGTGCGTTTGTCTCTTGTTTTTTTTTTTAATTAAAGCTGAGCTCTTTGTTGCGTTTCGCTGCCTGCAGACGAGATGAGCAGTGTCATAAGACAGAGCGACGCGCACGATGCATAGGTCTTGCGCAGAGAAGTCGCGGGGCTAGTTTTCGTCGGCGTGGGCGGCGAGCTCGTGCAGGCAGCGCTGTTGTGAAAGAAAGCACGATTCAAATACAAGAAAATGAGGCGTGGCTTTGTGGCCCGAGATCGATCGAGCGAGATATGGCAGAGGCGAAAAAAAGGCAGGGGTAGGCAGCGCAGGTCTAGTGCAAGAGCTGAGCGTGACTGGTTGTGCTGTCGATAGTCACGTGCAGCAGTGAAGAATGACTAAACTTGACCAAAAAAGACGGAATACTAAAGAGAGAATAGGGGAGTGAGTGTTTATGGCAAGCTTTGGCTGCAGCGCGAGTGAGCAAAAGGTACGCGCATGGCAGAGTGAGATGGTGCAAGGTAGAAGCTGGGGCTGAGGCAAGTACTGAGCTCGTCGTCACAGTCATCGTCTCTGCAGTGGATGCGGAAAGCTGCCTTGTCGAGAGGCAACTGTTGTGGAAATGGACTGCAAGATGGATTCTGTTTTAACGCTGATTGGCTACGGATGTTTCGGGTCTGCTCGTGACGGGACCGCTTTGCCTCGGCGCCAGGTCCGAGACTTGGATAAGTGATGTGCAGAGGAGCTGGTGAGGAGCACGGGGCTTTGTCACACTTTTCGGCTAGGAGATGTTCACTGCCGCGACTTTGTAGTCTGCCCTCACCTAGAACACTGACCGCTGCAAGAAGTTTAGATGAGGCTGTTCATGTGCGAAAGGTTGACGTCATCTTGTCCATGCCGTCCCAACCGTGGTGGCGTCATTGTCTATCCTCGATAGCCAACAAAGAAGGCAAGCTGGGTGGGCTTGCTCGTCGCAGAACTCGATGCAAAGACTGCAGATCGTCCGCGTACACTGTGAGTAGGTTCGCGTAAGATGTCGTGGCGTCATGCGTGCGATTTCGCATGGATCAAGGGTCCAGCGGTGGGTCTGTGAGGCGTCTGTGCGCCAGAAGATAAGATATGTATGGGTTGTTGATGATGATACGCAAGCTGCAGACATGACGAGACAAGCTCGCTGTGCTGATTAGCATGAATGGGTGTTGGTGAATATATTTGCTCGTTTGCAAGATGATTGACGCATGTTGCAGGTGTCGTTGGCGAGGAAGAGAGCCAAGAGTGCGTGTTATATGCAAAGTGTTGGCTTGGAGACTGGTCTCACGGATAGAAAAACGTGCCGCGTCGTCAGCGAATGGTCATATCTGCGTGTGCAAGCTTGTCTGAGAGATAGGCTTTGAGTCATCAGAAAATGTGTTGCGTTCGAGATGCAAGAAGGCGAGCAAGGTAAAAGTGAACAATATGGGGGCAGCGTTGGCAACGCACGCGAGAGCAGACAAATGCAGCGCGATCATGGTCACAGAGCCTGGGGAGGCTGGCAGGCATGTGACAGACCCGCGAGAGTAGTTTTGGCAGCGTGCTGCTTGTGTAAGTCATGGCTAGCGTTGCGAACGAGGTGTTGCTTGGCTAGCTTGGTGTGCTTTGGCCTGCTCGGGACTTGAGAGGGATGGCGGATGATCTGCAAATGAGCTTGCAAAGCTTGATCCAAGTGTATAGGCTGACGCCATGGTTTTAAATTGGCTCGAACGATTGTTGGCGGAGAGAAAAGCACGCTAGTGCGTTTGTCTCGTGCCTTTTTGTTATTAGAGCTGAGCTCTTTGTTGGTTTCGCTGCCTGCAGAAGAGGTGAGTAGCGTTATAAGACAGAGCAACGCGCGCGATGCGTGGGTCTTGCGCAGAGAAGTGGCGTGGCTCGATTTCGTCGGCGTGGGCGGCGAGCTCGTGCAGGCAGCGCTGTTGTGAGGAGAAAGTACGACACAAATGCAAGAAGAAAATGAGGTTGGCTTTGTGGCAGGAGATCGAGCAAGCGAGAGATGGCAGAGGCGAAACAAAGGAAGCCAGAGGCAGCGTAGGTCGAGTGCAAGAGCTGAGCGTGGTTTGTTTTGCTGTCGACGATCACTTGCGGCATTGAAGGATGGCTAGAGTTGATCAACATGACGCGAGCTAAAAAGAGAGAAAATATTATTGGAACATGTGAAGATGACTTAGTTTTGGAATTGCCGC
>BGKB01000339.1:0-12538 GCA_003116975.1 Aurantiochytrium sp. KH105 | reverse complement strand
GCGTGCGTGCGTGCGTGCGTACGTGAGTTGTGGTCAGCTGTTGTTGCTTCTTGGGCTTCTAACCCCACTTTTACTTTGTCGCAATGACTTACTCTAGCGTCTGCAGCGACTCACTGCTCGCGAGTGCGTTCGCCAGCGCCTTGGCACCCTCTGCGCCGATCTTGTTGTACGAAAGACTGCGCTCGTCATTACATGAGACGTCAAAATGAACGGAATCGCGCCAAGGATTGCGTTCCGTGCGTGCGTGTGCGTATGTGATTTGTGGTCAGCTCTTGTTGCTTCTTGGGCTTCTGGCCCCACTTCTACTTTGTCGCAATGACTTACTATAGTGTCTGCAGCGGCCCATTATTTGCGAGTGCGTTCGCCAGCGCTGTGGCGCCCTTATCGCCGATGTTATTCTCGGCAAGACTGCGCTCGTCAAAACATGAGACACCAAGATGAACGGAATCGCGCCAAGGGTTACATTCCGCCGCATCCCATGCGTGCGTGCGTACATGAGTTGTGGTCAGCTCTTGTTGCTTTCTTCTTGGGCTTCTGGCCCCACTTTAACTTTGTCGCAATGACTTACCTTAGCGTCTGCAGCGACTTACTGCTCGCGAGTGCGTTCGCCAGCGATGTAGCGCCCTCGTCGCCGATATTGTTGCTTCTAAGGCTGCGCTCGTCATAACATGAGACGCCAAGATGAACGAAATCGCGCCAAGGGTTGCATCCCGTTGCATCCCATGCGTGCGTGCGTGCGTGCGTACGTGAGTTGTGGTCAGCTCTTGTTGCTTTCTTCTTGGGCTTCTCGCCTCACTTTCACTTTGTCGCAATGACTTACGATAGTATCTGCAGCGACTCATTGCTCGCGAGTGCGTTCGCCAGCGCCGTAGCGCCCTCTGCGCCAATATCGTTGTACGAAAGCCTGCGCTCGTCATAACGTGAGACGCCAAGATGAACGAAATCGCGCCCAAGGGTTGCATCCCGCCGCATCCCATGCGTGCGTGCGTACGTGAGTTGTGGTTAGCTGTTGTTGCTTTGGGGGCTTCTGGCCTCACTTTCACTTTGTCGCAATGACTCACATAAGCGTCTGCAGCGACTCATTGTTCGCGAGTGCGTTCGCCAGCGCCGTCGCGCCCTCGTCGCCGATATTGTTCCACCCAAGACTGCGCTCGTCATAACATGAGACGCCAAGATAAACGGAATCGCGCCCAAGGGTTGCATCCCGCCGCATCCCATGCGTGCGTGCGTACGCGAGTTGTGGTCAGCTCTTTTAAAATTCGGAGGTCTCACAATTTGTCATATACGTACTCGATTTCTGTCGCGCCGTTTTCGATCGCCTCGACTGCTTCTTGGAGTGCACCATCGCCAAAAAATCTCATCGTTTCGACCTCGTTGCACCTTGTAGCTTCTTACGCGGCCTCCTCACGAAGAGCACAACTTCAAATCAATGCTCTGCAGGGACCAGTATACGCTTGCAGCTGATACAACGTCGGCACGTCTTTCTCCAAGATGACGACGGGAATCTGGCGGCGAGAGCGAGGACGGTATCAAGCGACGAGCGAAACGAGCCGAGACCGCAGCGTCGTGGCAGCCAGAGAAGCTTGGCACCACGTGCACGAGGGCAGGACGGATGCGTTGATCGTTTAGCGCGGCTTCTCTACCAGCGTCTCGCGCTTGGTGTCGTCGCCGCAAGCGCGCAGCAGCCAGACAGGCAGATGTGACGAAGACACCGTCCGTCCGTTCGGCTGCTCAGCACGCTGCGCAGGTCGAGGGCAGGCAAGAAGAGCGCGCAGCAAAGTGGGCGCGGGAGGGGGCGCCACACGCACGTACGAGCACGAACGAGCGCGCGCGCGCGTTTGCCTCGAGCCGAGCCCGCCAACGTGATCGATCGCGTTCTGCTCGCATCGCGTTCTCGCGAGGATCGACCGGGGAAACTTTCTCGTCGGCTGGGTATACGAGGCTCCACATTCTCATCAAATCTGCGCAGACTCGAGTTTCTCCGTAAGCGCCGGATATTCTCCGAAGCGTGCTCAGAGATGGGATGCTGCCAAAAAGAAAGAAGCAGACGGGGCTACGAGGAGCGCGAGGCAGACGCGGCTGATGAGTAGGGGAGGCTGGCAGGCGCGGTGCTGCTGACGCCGGCGCATGGAGTGAGCCGCTGTTGGTGCGCCACGAACAGGCTACGCGTCGGTCCGCTACGCTGCGAGCTTTCTTGCTTCGGTGACCGATCAATCGAGCGAGCGAGCGAGCGAGTTGGCCAAGGTCGCAGCGGCTGGCCGGGTTCTACTTGCGCGCGCACACCCTCTTTCTGGGAATCGAGGCGGCAGTGTGCAGAAGGAAAGGGGCGAAGGGAAAAGGAGGAGAGATGTCCGAAGCTGCGGCACGCGCCGCGAGAGCCGCCTCGAGGATGCTGCTGCTGCTAGGGTCAGCATCGCGCGCTGCGCCAGAGCGGCCTGGGGGCTGACAGCTGGCTGGCAGGCTGGCTGGGAGGCCAGGGCCCGAGGAGGAGACGCCTGGTGGCTGCCGAGACGAGGATACCTGGGAGACGAACCGAGTGGGCTCGCGCGCGGGGCGGGGGGTAAAGGTGGTTGTGCAAGGGCAACTTGCATGGTCGCCAAAGAGCTCGACAGACGAGTGGAGATCTTCATCATCTTCTTATTCTTACTCTCAGCGAAGTGTCGCTCGGACGGTGGTTATTGCCATACGGCGGTATTAGAAGACGTTTGGCGAGAGACTGGGGTGAGACCAGCTGTGAGTTGGTTGAGCGCAAGCATTTTGTTTCCTCCTTCAATGGGGTAAAAGGCATGACGGTTGCGGCAATGATGAGCACGTCTTTTCGAGCAGTGACAAACATTCGCCCCTGATTCTTCTTCTCTTGGGCCAAGCAGGCCTGGACAGACTGCCTCGTGAGCCACGCGTCTGGCTTTGGCGTCGGCGACCAACTTGCCGCGCTGCAGCTGCGAGCTCGTCGATGTGGGTGCCAAGATCTACAACAGCAAAGTGTTTTATCCGTGCGCTACAAAGTGAATCATTGGTTCGTGCAAATGAACAAACAGCCGGGCGCAATCGGCAAAGGCTTGGTCAGTCTCTCTGGTCTCATCCGCCGACGCAGATGACGATGCCCGAAATCGCGCGGAGACGCTAGGTGCGCGCCCCGGCAGCGCGCGGGCCCTGACAGATGGCGTTGAGAGAGCCCGATGTACTCGGGCGGACGCGCGCTCGTGGCAGGTCTCGCCGCAGCGCCTTGCCGCATGGAGCGGCTTGAAGATCGATTGAGCCAACGACGATGAGCCCAACGACGAGCGAAGGCGCGAAGGCGGCGTCTGCAGGCGCGGGTGTCGGCGACGTGAGCGAGAGAGCCAGGAGAGAAGCGGGGGCCTGAGAACGGTGAGCTGCAGTGAAGACGTGCAAGTCAGAAAGACCGCCTCGCGTTACCCGAAGATTCGACCTGGTGTGCACTAGCAAGCAAGGAGGAAAAAAGGCCACCGCAGCGTCTTGGGCCTCGGCGAGCACTTCTGGTCAGGGCAAGGGCGTTTCAAACATTCTCGCAACATTTACCAGTCGAACCTAACGTTTTCGCCGACAACGTCCGGCGTAAGGAGTGGACGTAGCTTGGCCTGGACGATGGCACGTTTGCCTGCATCCTGAATACGATTTGCCATGTACTCACGGAGACGCTGTGCTCGAAGTCGAGCCCATGCTTGCTGCACGACAGCGAAATCGCTAAAGAATGGGTCCTTTCCTCCACCAGGTTTTGGTGCGCATCTCGCCACGTGCTGATGGCAAGCCTGTGGGTTATTATTGCCTTTATCCTGGAGACACCATGCGCAAAAACGACACGGGCAAACGCCGCATGACAGAGCACAGCAGTCGTCAAAGTCGGCAAAGGCTGTCGAGCAGCGCGGGCACGACATGACGAGGACTGAATCTTGAATTGTGTGAAGGTGATTCTGCGTCGTCGGATCCAGCCCATGTTCACGCAGAGCTGCATCGTGACGAAGCTAGAGCTGGCGCTCCTGCTCGGCTGCGGCGTCTCGCTCAAGATGCTTGCGCACGATGTTGAGCCAATTAGCAAAGTCTTCTGGGACAGCAGTTGCTATGGCATGTCCTCTGATGAGGAGCTCGCAGTCTGACGCGACACAGCGCATGCTGCCACCGCGTAAGAAATTCACGTGAGCATCAGGCTGAGCCGCGGCACGGACTGAGTGGCCCAAGCACTCTCTGCACGTAAAGTGACCGTCAGCGCAAGAGACGCCCTCATCGGCGGGATAAATGTCGAGGCAAATGGCACGCGAGGCCTCCTTCACAGGCTCGACCTGAAAGGCCTCGTGATGCAAGGCCTCGAGTGCAGTAGGCCGCTGACGTGGATCTTCAGACCGCAGAGACGGTATCAGTGACTTGGTTGCTTCTGATATCTCTGTGTTCTCGAAGAGCTCTGCGAGAATCACGCCCACAGAGAACATGTCCACGGCAGACTCAACTTTGTCAAAAACTTCGTCACGCAGCAATTCGGGCGCCATGAATTGCTTGGTCGTTTGCAAAGGCTGCGTCATGGTCACGTCGTGCATCTGGACGCCGTCAAAGTCTCCTAGCACTGGTGAAAGACTTGGTGCGAGGAAGATATTCTTTGGCTTGATGTCGCAATGCACGAAACCTCGCGAGTGCAAATCGTGCAAACCGTACAAAAGACCGGTGGCGATGTCCCTGCGCGTCGCCAAGTCTGCAAACGGGTTGTCTTGAATCCAGGCATCAAGGTCGCCACCCTTGTAAAAGGGCATCAAAATGCAGCCCTGATGTGCATCCTGCATGAAGGCGCTCTGAATACGCACAATACAGGCTGATTGTATCTGAGCAAGCACTGTCACTTGACGGTAAAAGCGACTGCTCCACTCTCCGTTGGCGAGATGAAAGGATTTGAGCACAAACCCATGGCCATTTAGATCGCGTACATGCAGGACAAATTTGCCAGAATTGGATGGAAGCTGCGCGACAGTCTCAAAATCTCCACGCGTTGCGTTCGTCAGCCAGAGACCCAACGTGGACAGCTCGTGGGGTATGCTATTTTTTATGCGCAAGCTCTTGAGCCAATCTTGGTTTTGTATCAATTCAGAAAAATGTTCTTCCGCATGCTTCAACACCCGTGCGCGCTCTTTGCGCAGCTCGCTGTCGAGCTTGTAAACACTCCCGATCTGAGCAAGCTCATGCTCGAGGCCAGGAATTCGAGCTCGAGCTTCTGTATCTCCGTCATTGGCATCCTCGCGGGCGTAGCGAAGATCGTGTTCAAGCCGTTCACGCTTCTGCTTCGTTTTGCGCATGCTTTGCATGATCTCTTCTATGCGCGGCTCAGATAGTCCGGAAACGTGCTGAGACAGCACCTCGGTGAGCTCTTCGACGCGCTGTTGAAAAAAAAATGACGAAAAAACAAGAAAATGAGGTGTGGCTTTGTGGCAGGAGATCGAGAGAGCGAGGAATGGCAGAGGCAACGCAAAGGCAGGAATGGTCAGCGATATACTGAGGCAAGAGCTGAGCGTGGTTGCTTTTGCTGTCTATGACCACGTGCGACACTGAAGGATGGCTCAACTTGACCAAAAAAGACGAAATCATAATAGGAGCGAGTGTTTATGGCAGGCGTTTGCTGGGTCACAGCCACGAAAAAAGTACGGGCGTGGCAGGGAGAGGCAGCGCAGGGTAGGAGCTAGTGACGAGGCAAGCGCTGACCTCGTCGACACAGTCATTTTCTCGGCAGTGGATGCGAAAAGCGGCTCGTTATCGAGAGCTAAAAAAAATGGCAAGCTGGCTGGGCTTGTTCGCCGCAGATCTCGATGGGAAGGCTGCAGATCGTCCGCGCAGGCTGGGTACAGGCTTTGACAAGATTTTTTGGCGTCACGTAAGCATTTTGGCATGGATCAGAGGCCTTGACGGTGGTCCATGAGGCGTTTATTTCACCGAAGAGGAGGTGAGCACGGGCGAGCGAAGCAGCTACACAAGCTGCAGACCCGGCGAGACGTGCTCGCCAAGCGGATAGGCACGAATGAGCGCAAGGCAATACGGAGAGTCGTTTTTAAGATCGCTGACGCAGGTTACAGGCGTGTTTGGTGAGGAAGAGAGCGCAGAGTGCATTGCACGTGCAAAGTATTGTCTTGGAGATTGGTCTTACGGATAGAAAAAGGTGCCGCATCGTCAGCGAGTGGTCAAATTTGCGTGAGCAAGCCTGTTCGAGAGCTGGGCTACGGATCAGAGAAATACCAGCCGCGTTCGAGGTGCAAGAAGGCGAGGAAGGTAAAAGTGAACCATATGGGACAGCGTTGGCAACGCACGCGAGAGCACGCAAAGATGCGCGATTATGGTCGCAGAGATTTGGAAAGGCTAGCGAGCATGCGGCAGATCCACGAGAGCAGTTCTGGTAGCGTGCTGCTTGTGCAAGTCAAGGCTAGCGTTGCGAACGAGATGTTGCTTGGCTAAGTAGATGTGCTTTGGTCCGGCCTCAGCCTGCCGGCCCTGGCGGTTGATCTGCAAACGAGCTTGCCAAGACTGGTCCAAGTGAGTAGCTTGGCTCTACGATCTTTGTCTGGATTGAGCGACTGTTGTTGGAAAGAAAAGCATGATAGTGCATTTGACCCTTTCATTTCTTGCTATTGAGCCGAGATGTTTGTTGGTTGACACGTTGCCTGCAGAACAGATGAGCAGCGTCGTAGGACAGAGCGACGCGTGCGATGCATAGGTCTTGCACGGAGAGGTGGCGTGGCTCGATTTCGTCGGCGTGGGCGGAGAGCTCGTGCAGGCAGCGCTGTGTGAAAAAAACACGCACACAAACACAAAAACACGAAAATGAGGTGAGGCTTTGTGGCGCGAGATCGAGCGAGCGAGGAATGGCAGAGGCAAGGCAGAGGCAGGAATGGCCAGCGTAGGACTGGTGCAAGAGCTGAGCGTGGTTACTTTTGCTGTCAGCGACCACGTGCGGCAGTGATGGCTGGCTAAACTTGGTCAAAAATCACGAACAGATAAGGAGAGAATATGGGAGCGAGTGTATATGGCAAGCTTTGGCTACGTCACGGCCACGAAAAAGTACGCGCGTGGCAAAGCGAGGCGGTGCAGAGTAGGAAGTAGTGCTGAGGCAAGCAATGAGCTCGTCGACAGAGTCATCGTCTCTGCATTGGATGCGAAAAAGGCTCCTATTCAAGGAGGCAAGCTGGCTGGGCTTGTACACCGCAGATCTCGATGAGAAGGCTGCAGATCGTCCGCACATGCTGTTTGCAGGCTTTAGCAAAATGTTGCGGCGTCATGTAAGCATTTTCGCATGGATGAAGGGCCTTGGCGGTGGTCCATGAGGCGTTTATTTCACAGAAGAGGAGATGGACGCGGGTTCGCGACGCCGCCACGCAAGCTGCAGACCCGGCGAGACGAGTTTGCCAAGCGGACTGGCATAAATGGTGATAGACATTGAATGCGATCGTTTGCAAGATGGTTGACGCCTGTTGCAGTCGTAATTGTCAAGCAAGAGAGCCTAACGTGCATTGTACGTGCAAGTATTGGCTTGGAGACTAGTCTCACGGATAGAAAAAGGTGCCGCATCGTCAGTGAGTGGTCAAATTTGTGTGAGCAAGCTTGCTTGAGAGCTAGGCTACGTATAAGCTAGATATCAGCTGTGTTCGAGGTGCAAGAAGGCGAGGAAGGTAATAACGAACAATATGGGACAACGTTGGCAACGCACACGAGAGCATGCAGCTGCTGTGCGATCATAGTCGCATAGCTTGAGAAAGGCTGGCAGGCATGTGTCAGATCCGCGAGAGCAGTCTCGGCAGCGCGCGGCTTGTGTAAGTCAAAGGTAGCGTTGCGAGTGAGGTGTTGCTTGGCTACGTTGATGTGCTTTGGCCCAGCCTCAGCCTGCCGACACTGACGGATGAACTGCAAATGAGCTTGACAAGGCTGATCTGGATCTGCCGCATGGCGCCATGGATTTTGTTTGGATGAAGTGACTGTTGTTGGAGATAAAAGCATGCTAGTGCGTTTGTCTCTCTTTCCTTTTTTATCATTGAGCCGAGCTCTTTGTTGATTTCGTTGTCAGCAGAAGAGATGAGCAGCGTCGTAAGACGGGGCGACGCGCGCGAGGTCTTGCACAGAGAGGTGATGTGGCTTGATTTGGTCGGCGTGAGCAAAGAGCTCGTTCAGGCAGCGCTGTTGCGAAAGAAAGAAAAAAAAAGACGACACAGAAAATAGAAGGAAATGAGGCGTGGCTTTGTGGCACCAGACCGAGCAAGCGAGGAATGGCGGAGGCGAAACAAAGGCAGAGGAAGGTAGCGCAGGTCTAGTTCAAGAGCTAAGCGTGATTGCTTTTGCTGTCAATGATCACGTGCGACAGTGAAGGGTGGCAAGAGTTGACGAACAAATAAAGAGAGTATATGCGAGCGCGTGTTCATGCCAGGCGTTTGCTACTGCAAGACCATGGAAAAATGAGCGCATCGTAGGACAAGACGGCGCAGCGTCCGAGCTAGAGCTGATGCAGGCGCCAAGCTCGTCGGCACAGTCGTCGTCTCAGCAGTGTATACGGAACGCGGCTGCTTGTTGAGAGCTAAAAAAGAAGACAAGCTGGCCGGGCTTGCTGTCACAGATGTCGATGCATTGGCTGCAGATCGTCCGACCAGGCTGCGTGCAGGCTCTAGCAAGATGTTGTGGAGTCATGCCATCATTCTTGTATGGATCAAAGGCCTTGGCGGTGGTCCATGAGGCGTTTGTTGCACAGAAGAGGAGATGGACGCGGGTTCGCGACGCCACCACGCAAGCAGCAGACCCGGCGAGACGAGCCCGCCAAATTGACTGGCATGTATGAGCGCTAGACATTGTATGCGATTGTTTGCAAGATGGTTGACGCAGGTTGCAGGTGTGATTGTCAAGCAAGAGATCCCATCATGCATGGTGTCTGTAAAGAATTGGCTTGGACACTGAGTGCACGGACCGAAAGAGGCGCCGCATCGCCAGCGAATGTTCGAACTTGCGTGGATAGGCTTGTGTGAGAGCTGCGCTGCGCATCAGAGAAATACCAGCTGCGCTCGAAGTGCCAGAAGGCGAGCAAGGTAAAGGTGAACAATATGTGGCAATGTTGGCAACGCGCGCGAGAGCACGCAACTGCAGTGTGATCATGGTCGCAGAGCTTGTGAAAGGCTTGCAGGCATGTGTCAGATCCGCAAGAGCAGTTTTGGCAGCGTGCGGCTTGTGTAAGTCAAGGCTAGCGATGCGAACGACGTGCAGCTTGACCAAGTTGATGTGCTTTGGCCCAGCCTCAGCCTGCCAACACTGACGGATGATCTGCAAATGAGCTTGACAAGACTGTTCCAAGTGTATAGGCTAGCGCCATGGCTTTTGATTGGATTGAGCGACTGTTATTGGAGAGAAAAGCATGCTAGTGCGTTTGTCTCTATCTTTTTTGTTCTTGGGGCCGAGCTCTTTGTTGGTTTCGTTGCCTGCGCAGCGTCGTTGGACAGAGCGACGCGCGCGATGCGTAGATCTTGCACAGAGAGATGGCGTGGCTCGATTTGGTCGGCGTGAGCAAAGAGCTCGTTCAGGCAGCGCTGTTGTGGCAAAGAAAAAAAAAAAAGACGACACAAAAAAAAGAAGGAAATGAGGTCTGGCTTTGTGGCAACAGACCGAGCAAGCGAGAAATGGCAGAGGCGAATCAAAGGCAGTGGAAGGCAGCGCAGGGCTAGTGCAAGAGCTGAGCGTGACTGGTTTTGCTGTCAATGATCACGTGCAGCAGTAAAGGATAGTTGAAGTTAGCAAATTGAGGCGAGCAAATAAAGAGAGAAAATCTGAGCAAGTGTTCGTGCCAGGCGTTTGCTACTGAAAGACCATGAAAATGTACGCGCATCGTAGGACGAGACGGCGCAGCGTCCGAGCTAGAGCTGAGGCAGGTGCCAAGCTCGTCGGCATAGTCATCGTCTCAGCAGTGGATGTGGAACGCGGCTGCTTGTTGAGGCCAATGAAGAAGGCAAGCTGGCTGGGCTCGTTCGCCGCAGATCTCGCTGGACAGACTTTCGATCGTGCGTGTACGCTGTGTGTAGGCTCTAGCAAGATGTTGTGATGTCATGTCAACATTTTCGCATGGATCAAGGGCCTTGACGGTGGTTTTTATGACGTTTGTTCACGAGAAGATGAGGTGCGTACGATTGAGCGAAGCAGCTACGCAAGCTGCAGACCTGGCGAGGCGTGCTCGACGAGCTGACTGGCATGTATTGGTGCTAGTTCATATCTTTCTTTGTTTGCAAGATGGTTGACTCATGTTGCAGGTGTGCTTGTCGAGCAAGAGAGCCCAACGTGCATTGTACGTGCAAAGTATTGGCTTGCAGCTGACTGCGCGGACAGAAAAAGGTGCCGCATCGCCAGCGAATGTCAGAACTTGCGTGAACAGGCCTGTGTGAGAGCTGAGCTGCGGATCAGAGAAATACCAGCTGCCTTTGCGGTGCAAGAAGGCGAGCAAAGTGAAGGTGAATAACATGGGGCAACGTTGGCAACTCACGCCAGAGCAAGCAAATGCAGTGCGATCGTGGTTGCAGAGCTTGGAGAAGGCTGGCAGGCATGTGTCAGATCTGCAAGAGCAGTTTTGGCAGCGTGCGACTTGTGTAAGTCAAGGCTAGCGTTGCGAACGAGGTGTTGCTTGGCTAGCTTGGTGTGCTTTGGCCCGGCCTCAGCCTGCCAACACTGACGGATGATCTGCAAATGAGCTTGCCAGGTCTGCTCCAAGTGCATAGGTTGGCGCCATGGCTTTTGTTTGGATCGGGCGACTGTTGTTGAAGAGAAAAGCACGCAAGTGCGTTTGTCTCTTTATTTTTTTTTAAATTGAGCCGAGCTCTTTGTTGGTTTCGCTGCCTGCAGAAGAGATGAGCAGCGTCGTGAGACAGAGCGAGGCGCGCGCTGCGTGGGTCTTGCGCAGAGAAGTAGTGTGGCTCAATTTTGTCGGCGCGGGCGGAGAGCTTGTGCAGGCAGCGCTGTTGTGGCAAAGAAAGAGCGACACAAATTCAAGAAGAAAATGAGGTGTGGCTTCATGGCACCAGACCGAGCGAGCGAGGAACGGGAGAGGCAGCGTAGAGGCAGCAAAAGGCAGCGCAGATCTAGTGCAAGAGCTGAGTGTGGTTGCTTTTGCTGTCGGTGACCATGTGTAGCAGTGAAGGATAGTTGAAGTTAGCAAAACAAGGCGAGCAAATAAAGAGAGAAAATGTGAGAGAGTGTATGTGGCAAAGTTTGGCTACTGCAAGACCATGAAAAAGTACGCGCATGGCAGGGCGAGGCGGCGCAGAGTAGAAGCCAGTACTGAGGCAAGCAGTGAGCTCATCGGCACAGTCATCGTCTCTCTAGTGGATGCGAAAAGAGGCTGCTTGTTGAGGCAAAAAAGAAGAAGAAGAGCTGGTCGGGCTTGTCCGCCGCCGCTCTCGATGAAAATGCTGTAGATCGTCCGCGCACGCTCCTGTGTAGGCTCTGGCAAGATTTTATGGCATCATGTAAACATTTTCGCATGGATCAAGGGCCTTGACGGTGGTTTTTATGGCGTTTGTTCACGAGAAGATGAGGTGCGTACGAGTGAGCGAAGCAGCTACGCAAGCTGCAGACCCGGCGAGACGAGCTCGCTGAGCTGACTTGCACATTTTCACGCTGGCCAATATATTTGTTCGTTTGCAAGATGGTTGGCGCATGTTGCAGCGTGTCGTTGGCGAGGAAGAGAGCCTAGAGTGCGTGGTATGTGCAAAGTATTGGCTTGCAGACTGACTGCACGGATAGAAAATGGCGTCGCATGCCCAGCGAAGGGGTTGGTTTGCGCGGGCAAGCCTATTCAAAAGCTGGGCTTGGATCAGCGGAATTTCAGTTGTGCTCGAGGTGCAAGAAGGCGAGCAAGATAAAGGTGAAGAATATGGGGCAGCGTTGACAACGCGCGCCAGAGCACGCAAATGCAGTGCGATCATGGTCGCGGAGCTTGTAAAAGGCTAGCAAGCATGTGATAGAACCGCGAGAGCAGTATCGGCAGCGTCCTGCTTGTGTAAGTCAAGGCTAGCGTTGCGAACGAGGTGTTGCTTGGCCATGCAGATGTGCTATGGCCTGTGTTGCGCACCAAGCTCTTCCCATGGTGGGGACGCCGCGCAGTCACGACCCCCGGCGTAACCTACCTGCGCGTCGCCAAATGTCTCGTCAACTTCGAACAACAACGTTGTTGGGTCGAGCGCTCCGCGTTCGGCCGCTTTTTTATCTTTTAGTTGGTATAATAGAGGTAAGTTGCCCGGGGCTGCCGGGCCAACGTTATGGTCAGAAAGGCAAACCCTATCCCTTGTCTTGGGTTGCCTCGATCGGGTGGTCCTCGATCCCAATGTGCTTGTATAAATCTTGTAGAACCAGGCAGACTCAAGCCTGTAACAATGTAGCAAATATCCTCTGTATGTACTGTCGGTACAGTGTGCTACACCTGCTCGGGGCTTGAGAGGGGTGGCGGATGATCTGCAAATGAGCTTGCAAAGGCTGATCTAACTGTATAGGTTGGCTCGATGGCTTTTGTTTGGATCAAGCGACTTTTGTTGTT
>BGKB01000338.1:0-11968 GCA_003116975.1 Aurantiochytrium sp. KH105 | reverse complement strand
TGGCGGCAAGTCCAACACCGGCGAGGGTGGCGAGGACCCGGAACGCTTCACCTGGGTCGGCCACAACGGCGAGAGCAAGCGCAGCTCCATCAAGCAGGTCGCCTCGGGTCGCTTTGGCGTCTCGTCGCTGTACCTCGCCAACGCGGACGAGATCCAGATCAAGATGGCCCAGGGCGCCAAGCCCGGTGAGGGTGGCGAGCTCCCCGGCAAGAAGGTCTTTGGCCAGATTGCCGTGATCCGTAACTCGACCGAGGGCGTCGGCCTCATCTCCCCGCCCCCGCACCACGACATTTACTCGATTGAGGATCTGGCGCAGCTCATCCACGATCTCAAGAACGCCAACCCGCGCGCGCGCATCTCTGTCAAGCTCGTCTCTGAGGTTGGCGTCGGCGTCATCGCTGCGGGTGTCGCCAAGGCCAAGGCGGACCACATTGTTGTCAGCGGCGGTGACGGCGGCACCGGTGCCGCCGCCTGGACCGGCATTAAGCACGCAGGTCTTCCCTGGGAGCTCGGCATTGCCGAGACGCACCAGAGTCTCGTGCTCAACAACCTCCGCTCGCGCGTCACGCTCCAGACGGACGGTCAGATGAAGACTGGTCGCGATGTGGCCATTGCCTTCCTCCTCGGTGCCGAGGAGGTGGCCTTTGCGACGGCCCCGCTCATTGCCCTTGGCTGCATCATGATGCGCAAGTGCCACCTGAACACGTGCCCTGTGGGCATCGCGACGCAGGACCCCGTGCTCCGCAAGAAGTTCTTTGGCAAGCCCGAGTACGTCATTAACTTTTTGTTCATGGTCGCCGAGGAGGTCCGCACGATCATGGCCCAGATTGGCATGCGCAGCGTCGAGGAAATGGTCGGCCGCGCCGACCTGCTCGAGGCCGACCCGGCCGTGCTGTCGCGCTCGGACAAGACGCAGCTCATGGACCTGAGCAAGATCCTCATCCCTTCGACGCAGATTGCCCGCAACTCGCCGCTCTCGCTCGTGTCCCCCGACGAGCCTGTGCTCATGGTCAAGACCATTGCGCAGGACCACAGCCTCGACAAGGCCCTGGACATGGAGATTATCCGCCAGGCGCGCCCTGCTCTCGAGAAGATGCGCCCCGTGCAGATTGAGCTCGACATTGTCAACATCAACCGCACGGTGGGCACCATGCTCTCGTACGAGATCTCGCGCCGCTTTGGCAACGACGGCCTGCCCACGGGCACGATCCGCGTTGTGCTCACGGGTTCTGCGGGTCAGAGTCTCGGTGCCTTTTTGGCGCGCGGTGTGCTCATCGAGTGCGTCGGTGACGCCAATGACTTTTTTGGCAAGGGTCTTTCGGGCGGCCACCTTGTGGTGCGCCCGCAGGCAGGCTTCCTCGCGCGCGCCAAGGCCGAGGAGCAGGTCATTGTGGGCAACACTTGCTTCTTTGGCGCTACGCGTGGCCGCGGTTTTGTGCGCGGTATTGCCGGCGAGCGCTTTTGCGTGCGCAACTCGGGTGCCGTCATTGTGGCCGAGGGCGCTGGCGATCACTGTCTCGAGTACATGACCGGCGGTCGCGTGACCATTCTGGGCGTTGTTGGCCGCAACGCTTGCGCCGGTATGAGTGGTGGTATCGCCTACTTTTACAGCCCGCAGGGCGAGATCGACAAGTGCGTCAACAAGGAGCTCGTGTCGCTCACCCAGCTGGACGAGGCGGATCTCGCCACGCTTCGTAACGACCTCGAGCTCCACCACGAGCACACGGGCTCGACTGTCGCGGAGCGCATTCTTTCGAACTGGAGCGCGGAGCAGCGCAACTTTGTCAAGGCGTACCCGAACGATTTGCGCCGTGTCATCGAGGCCAAGGCGAGCGAGCCTGGCTTCCGTCTCCCTGCGTGGTTCCCCACGAGCGACCCCGTGCCGGACCACTCGCCTAACTCTCTTGCGCACGGCGCCAAGGGCCTGCGCCCTTCGCCCGTCTCGGCTCAGGAGTCCAAGCTCGACACGGAGTCCAAGTCTTCTGTCGTCGACATTGAGGATCTCTAAAGCGAGAGCAACGCACCATTGCATCAGCGCATGCATCACCATCATGTCCCGTCTCTTATTCATTTCATTTCACAGCCGTCAAAACAATTCATTCCTTCATTCATTTATAGTTTCTCTTTTTCAGATTTTCACCCCATGGAGCATTCGAAAGCATGCTCAACAGCGGGCGAAATGTTCAGAAGTGGCCCGGGATGCGTATGCATGCTCAACAACGGGCGGAAAGCTCCGAAGTGGCCTGGGATGCTTATGCTCAACAACGGGCGAAATGCTCAGTGATCGCAAGCAACAACGAGCGATTGCCGTTCTTTGCATTTTGAGCAGGGTTCAAGCTAATCCTCTGAATGTCATTGGCTTCACATGTCTCAAAACGCTACCTTGTTTGGTGTCCGTCTCGGCATATTTGAATCCGAAAAAGGTTGCATAAATCTGATTCAAAATACAGTTCCAAAGAGGCCAGATCGTTCTTCACTTGAGCAGTGGAACGAATTTCTGCGATACACCCCTGATGGCATGCGACATAAAGAAGTGTGGCTCAGTTCGTCTTGCAGATCAGCGATAACCGTGAATGTCACGCATCTTCCGCCACAACGAGACTGCGCTGCGCTTCACGGCACTGCACTGCAGTCAACAGCAGCGCTCGACCTCGCGTCGACCTTTTCACACGTCAATCAAACAATTGCTCTCCCGCTTTTCTTTCGCGCGCAATCTCCCATTCAGCAAGGGCTCTTCCACCACCGGTCCGCCGCTGCCGTCTCGAGGCCCGCCTGCGTTGAAGTCATTTTCGCGCCGCAGGAGCTCCCATTAACCAACCAAACTAGCCAGCCCATCAAGCCAGCTGTCTCCTCCTCGCCGTCCAAGAAGTAGACTCTCTTCGCGGCTCCACGACGACGGAGAAGCATCATCATCACCGCCATCTGCAGCTGCTGCTGCTGCGACGGAGATCATCACTAACGAAATGACATGATTTGAGCCTTCAAGCAGAGTCGAACTTGCGAGCGAGCGAGGCGAGGCGTCTGCAGCGTTCTCTCCGTTCTCTCTTCGGGCGCGCAGGGCGGCGCGGCACCTTAAAGGCTGCGCCGCCGCTGCCCCCCCCCCGGGCGCGTCAGCCGCGGCTGCTTCCAGGAGTAATGCGCGCGCCGCGGGCCGCCCCCGCAGCTGCGCCCGCAGTCCAGCGCCGCCCGGGCGCCCTCCGGCGGCGAGCAGCCCCGCGTCGACGGCGCTCTTGAGGCACCGACCGGCAGGGCAGCACGCATCATATCCGGCGGGCCCAGCCTCGTCCGCGCGTGCGCAGCGCGGCGCAGTGCTGCCGCGGCGTGACAGCGCCGCGGCGGGCCAGCCAGGGAGGAGGAAGGCGCGGCGGGGAATGGATGGTCGCGGCGGGCGGCGGCGCGAAGAGGCCCCCGAGCTGCGGCGGCCAGGCCCCGCGGGAGAGAGGAGAGACCGCGGCGAGGAGAGGAGGGGAGGAGAGCAGCGCAGGCACGCGACCCGAGCCGCAGCCGCAGCCGCAGCGGGGAAAGAAGGGCGGAGCGGAGCGGAGGCAGCGGGCACGGACAGGCAGCTGCCATGGCTGGCTGCAGAGGGTGGGTCTGGAGAAACTCGGCTTGCTTGCTTGCTCGCTTGCTTGCTCGCTTGCTTGCTTGCTTGCTTGCTCGCGTCCCGGCCTGTTCTCTGGCGCCGCCGCGCGCTTGCGACGGAGTGCGTGTGCGGAGCGGGCGCGGCGGAGGCGGGAGGGTGAGCGATTGAGCGAGCGAGCATCGATCGTGTGGCGGCCACGCGCGAGCTGTGTGCGAGACGGCGCCTGCGCTGCGCTCGCGCTTCCAGGCACCATCCGTCATTCCACTCCTGGTCGCTTCCACCTTTCCTTTCTTCCTTCCCCTTGCTTTGCTTTGCTTTTCTTCCCGGTTTCTTTGGTTTCAAGTTTTCAAAGTTTTTCGTGGCCTTTCAAAGTTTTCTTTTTTTCTTTTTCTTTTTGGGTTTGGATGGTCTTCCCTTCTGTTGCAGGACTCGGCCGGGCGCTTCGGGTCGAACGCGCCGCCCCGGCCGCCCCGCCCGCGTCGCTGCAGAGCGAACGCAGCGCAGCGCAGCGCAGCGCAGCGCTGTGCGTCCGTCTGCTCGCTGCTGCGCGAGGCGAGGGCGAGGGCTGGGTGCATGCATGGCCTCGCTCGCCTCGCTTTGCCCACACCGCGTTATTCCATCGCACACTGCTATTACATTGCATTCTTTCTTTCATTCATTCCAGCCAGCGGAGTGCAGTGCACCGCCTCGCCTGTCGCACTGTGCTGCGCTGCGCTGGAGGTCGCCGCGCAGGCAGGCAGGCAGGCACGCAGGCGGGCAGGCAGGCAGGGCGCGGCGCGGCAGCCCAGCCCGATCCCATCCGCCTCGGTCGCTCTGATTCGCGCATTGCCCCCATTCATTCATTCATTCCTTCATTCATTCATTCATTCATTCATTCATTCATTCATTCATTCATTCATTCATTCATTCGATCATTCATTCCTTCGTTCAATTGGCGGCCCTTCTTTCCTCCTTCTCTCTCTCTCTCGAAGAAACCATTCCTCCATTCCTCCTCGCATCCTCCGACTGCCCGCGCAGTCTCCATCCAGGGCGAGCAAGCAGGCACGCAGGCAGGCACGCAGGCAGGCACGCGAGCAAGCGCCGGCGAGGCGCGGCGACGCAGACGCGCAGGCAGAAGAGAAGGGCACGCGGCCTTTTAGAAGCAGGATGGCGGACATCGAAGACCTCGGCGCGAGCAAGCAGGGCGTCCACTCGAGGCCCGTGTCGGCGAGCGGGGCCGCCGTGGTCGGCAAGCAGAAGCGCGATGTCAAGCCCAACACGGTGAGCGCCGGCGCCCAGGGCGAGCTGCTCGTGTGGAGGCGCGACGGCGAGGTGGCGCCCCTCAACAACCTGCGCGGCTTCGTGGACTACGAGCGCGAGCCGTCAAAGTACAGACCTGTGAACGAGCGCATCAACGACTGGGAGGTCATCCTGCCCCACGCCCTCGAGCGCGAGGGCACCGAGGTCACCGTGCAGTCCGCCCGATGCATGGACTGCGGCACCCCGACATGCTGCTCCGAGCCCTACGGCTGCCCCCTGGGCAACGAGGTGCCCCGCTTTAACAAGCTCGCCTACAATGGCCAGTGGCGCGAGGCCCTCGACGTGCTGCTCTCCACCAGCAACGCCCCCGAGTGGACCTCGCACGTCTGCCCGGCCCCGTGCGAGGGCGCTTGCGTCGCCGGCCTCGTCGACGCCCCCGTCACCATCAAGAACATCGAGCAGCAGATCATCGAGCGCGGATGGGCCAATGGATGGATCTACCCCAAGCCGCCCTCCATGCAGACCGGCAAGAAGGTCGCCGTCATCGGCTCTGGCCCCGCCGGCCTCTGCGCCGCTGACATGCTCAACCGCCGCGGCCACTCCGTCACCGTCTACGAGCGCGCCGACCGCATCGGTGGCCTCCTCATGTACGGCATTCCCGCCCCCAAGCTTGACAAGAAGATGCTCCAGCGCCGCATCGACCTCTGGGCCGAGGAGGGTGTCAAGTTCGTCACCGGCGCCAACGTCGGCGTCGACCCGGCCCACGACCTCCGCGACATGCACAAGAACAACGACGCCATCGTCCTCACCGTCGGCGCCACCAAGCCGCGCCTGCTCAACATCCCGGGCTCCGACCTCAAGGGCATCTACCCGGCCATGGACTTTCTCGCCGCCACCACCAAGACCCTCCTCGACGACGGCAACGGCCGTCTGCGCCACTGGGACGGCTCGTACATTTCCGCCCGCGACAAGAACGTTGTCGTCATTGGCGGCGGTGACACCGGCAACGATTGCGTTGGCACCTCGGTCCGCATGCGGGCGCGCAACGTCGTCAACCTCGAGCTCCTCGACAAGCCCCCCGTCGAGCGCGACGAGACCATGCCCTGGCCCACCTTCCCCAAGACCTTCAAGCTCGACTACGGTGGCGAGGAGGCCGCTGCCGTCTTCGGCCAGGACCCGCGTCAGTTCAACACCCTCACCAAGGAGTACCTCGGCGACGAGACTGGCCACGTCGTGGGCATCCGCACGGTGCGCATTGTCTGGCGCGACGGCAAGATGCAGGAGATCCCCAACTCGGAGCGCATCATCCCTGCCGACCTTGTCCTCCTCTCGCTCGGCTTCCTCGGCCCCGAGGAGACCATGCTCAAGCAGCTCTCCCTCGACGCTGACAAGCGTGGCAACATCAAGGCCGAGTACGGTGACTTTGCCACCAACCTTCCGGGCGTCTTTGCCGCCGGCGATTGCCGTCGCGGCCAGTCGCTCGTTGTCCGGGCCATGCGCGAGGGCCGTGAGGTCGCCGCCGCCGTCGACAAATACCTCGCCACCCAGGCGCCCGCTGCGCTCTAGGCTGTGGGGGTGTGCTGTGTGTTGTCTCTTTTTCCTCGCAATCGTGCACCTCAGCAGCCAGCCTCTCGCGCTTTTTCTTTTTGCCCTTATTATCTATCCGCGTGTGCACGCACAGTCAACGATCTACCTGTCATTTGTCATTCTCCTTCTCTTCGATTTCTGTTTCTTGCTTTCAGTCCTTTCCCTCCTCGTTGGATTTCTGACGGCCAGGGAGTAGGTAAACTTTCAAACACTGGCGATTTCTTTGACACTGGCGTTTTGCCAGCTGGTGGTGGCTGCAATCTTCAAGTTGCATTCAGTTCGACGGGCTGCTTGGCTGGCTGCCAAAAGATGCGGACTCTTTCGGGCAAGCCTATACCTATATTTCCACTCTTCTTTGCAATTATTATGATTCTTGACAAAGTTCCTGCCAAATCTTGAGCATGAAACAGCTTCGACGGAGCAAGGAATTACGTCCGAGAAGCAGAGAGAGTGGAAGGGATACAAAGAGTTTCGCTCGGTGGCATCACAATGAAATTCACCCACGGTTAAACGCAAGTTCCTTTGCTTTTTTTGTATATATGAAATCAGAGTCACAGAAAACAGAATCATTATCATCAGTTTATTCGAGATCATGGTCATCATCATCATCCGCCTAAATTGCCTTTTAAACATCAAGATCATTATCGCTGTCATCATCAGCATCACCGCCATAAAAGTGGCGATGCCCTCGACTGGTCGTGCTGTAGCTCGCACCAGGGTGATACGGCGCCACGGGCCCACTTGAAGGCTTCGGGACCGGGACTCCCTGGTCGTGATCCGCCTGAAACTGCTTCCGACGCTTGTCAGCCATGCGTTTGCTCACGCGGCGAGCAAAAAAGGAGTCGTCGTTCTCGGTCTGAGCTTGAGCAATCTGCGCGCGCATCTTCTCCGTGCGCAGATGTGACTGCAAATCGCGCTGCTCTTGCACAAGCGTACTGATTTGCATTTCCGTGCTCGTGTGGCGCTCCGCACGAAGCTTCATGAGCTTCTCACGCGAGGCCATGAATAGCTTGGTCAAAGCACTATACTCGGAATCCTTGTCGTAGGCCACATCACGCTCAAGATTGTATCGCTCGCCCTCATCAATGTAGTGCTTGTCGCGTTGCCACTTACGACGCAGGACCACAAGGACCACCAAAGCGAGAAGCAGACACGCACCCACAGCACCGCCAATCACCGACACTGTCGTGATGCCCTTGGCACTAATTCCGTCTCCAGAAGAACTATCTGGGACAGAAGGCGAACCCGCATTCTCATCCGGCGGCTCGACGGTCACGGCATCCTCTACATGCCGAAAGAAAACAGTCGGGGCCGCTGTCGGCGCCAAAGTCACTGTGGCCAACACCATGTCATTCGCGCTAACGCTCTCATCCTCAAAAAGTGTGCTGACCAAACGCCGTCTGCTGTCGGCGGTTGGGCCGTCCGTCCGCGAAACGATCTCCGAAGTGATCTCAAACCCGCAACTCTCGCCAAAGCAAAAGTACAGGTCGAACTCGCCGGTTTCCTCGGTCGCGAGCCCCGCCGAGTAAGTTCCATCATCGTGGTCCAAGATCGTGGCATTGAGCAGGCGCGGACGGGCTGCATCGTTGGCGTACGACCAGTTGCCGTCGCTTCCCTGCTGCGGGACCTCGATCCAGATGCCTTGCATCAGCTCCGGGGATCCGCCATACTCGATGAGCTCGTCACAGAGATCGCGCGCCTGCACCGAGTACCCAACAAGACTCTCGCCGTCACCCGTCAGCGTCAGAGATGACGCACTCGAGGTCCCCGAGGCGCTGTCGACGCGGGCACCCGTCTTATCGAAAGTCTCAGATCCAATGTAAGTTGTCATATTGGCAGCCAGCTCCACCGTATCAACGTCCCAGCTCGACAAGAAGACATCCGCAGCATCCGAACCTGTTGCGGACGTGAAACCCATGTACGCGTTGCGCCCGCCGCCGAGCACATCCGCAATGACAAAGTCCGTCTGCCGCAGGTAGAGAGAACCATTAATGTAGACCTCGAGCCAGTCGGGCGACTCAAGGTATTCGATCGAAACCGTGTACGTTGTGCCGGGCACAAAGGTCGTCACATTATCGTAGACGCGCACGTCGCTCGACGTCAAATCGAGTCTCTCCCCGGGGCTCGAAGGATAGTGCAAACGCACTTGCTGGAGGGAGCAATCTGCCGCAGCGTCTTGTCGATCCGCGCACATATCAAAGACGACGGCCATGGCATTCGTGTAGTATCGGCAATTGAGACCGCCCATTGTGGTGATGGGAAGATCGACGAGGCCGCGCTCGAGCTGATGCACCACAAAGGCGAATCCCTGCGCCTGGCCCTCAGTCCCTACAGTAAAGCTGAACGAGGTCTTGAAACCCGTGCCGACGTTAAACTGTGACTCCGCGTACGCATAACTGGGCGTATCAGGCGCGCCCTGCTGAGCGAGGTACAGCCCATTGTCTGCGAAGTCGACTTGCGAGACGAAAAAGTCGGAAGCAACGGCCGTCTCAGGGAACGCTTGCGCCGTCGAGCCAGAAAGAAGCACGTTGCAAGATTCGGAAATGGTTGTCGTCACGGCAAAGTTAGACGCTGACGTCTGCCGTTCGGCATGGAAAAGGTCAAAGGCGTAAATTTGGCCCTGTTCGAGGCCTAGCGAGGCGCCGACTTTGGCTAGGTTGATCGAGTCATCTTGTGCGCTCTTGACGCCGCCAAGGTCGAGCGCAAGTTGACCATTAATGAACACCCAGACGTCATCGTCGCCACTGAATTCAAAGTACTCGTCGCCGCGATACTTGAAGTACGTGTGGATCTCTGTGGTGAACCAGAACTTTTTACCTGGCCAATTGTTATCCTCGTACTGCGTCACGGGCCACACTGGCGCACTCTCCTCGTCCGGGTAGAGAGCCTGCGTGACTGGTGTTGCGCCCCCGGTCGCGTACGCATTGAGCGGGCCAAAGAACCCGTCATTGTCACTATCCGGGCCTTCGACTTCGTCGTCCGTGGCGCTGTCGAAAAAGTACTCGCAGACAGTGTCATTGTCAAAATCGTTGGTTGCGCAAGCCTCGTCCCTGTCACCATCCAGATACAGGTAGAGAGAAAATCCGACGCGCTTGTTGTAGCGCGCGTTGTCATTGTACCAGGATGAAAAGGCCTCGGGTCCTGCCGTCTTACATGTGTTGGACCCCGATCCGCTGCATCCGCCGCAAGCGTCCGAATCTGAGCAGTACTGCGGCTTGGGAATACCAGCTTGGTTCACGAGCGTCTCGTCCTGCAGCGTGCCCCTGCTCCGCGCGTACGAGATGATGTCCCCGGTGGGCTGAAAGTCCGGGTGGCCGGAGATGGTGCCGTCCAAGAGCTCATCCGCATAAGGGCAGTTCGCCTCCTTGATTCCTCCGTCGTCGTCCTCGCGCCATTTCGCAAATTGGCGCACGGCGGCTGTCGGGTCGAGCGCGCTCGGGTAGATCTCCAAGAGCGTATCCTTGTCGAGGTCCGGGGTGCAGAAGAAGGGCTGAAAGCTGCGCACGGTCGCCCTGTACTGGATGCTGTCGCGCGCCGAGGTCACCTGCGCGTCCGCGTCCTTGGCGAGCGTCGTCGCGGCCACGAGCGTGGCCACGACCCACGCACGAGGTCGCTTGATGCCGCCCATCGCTTCGTCGGCGCTCGAGAGCTCGCTTTCCCGAGAGATCGCTTCCCGCCGCGGGTGCACAAGGTCTCGCGTCTGCCGCGTGTGCCGCGCTCGACGGCGACGCTTCGAGGGCCGGCTCGCCGATGCACCAGGGTGCTTTCGTCTCCGGCTCGGGCTCTGGCTCCGGCTCGCTCCGGCTGCGAGCGCGCGACCGCTCGCGGCGTGCGTGCGGGTCGCAGGCTGGCGTCCGGTTTACGAGGTTTGCTCGCTCGCCTGCGCCTGCTGTGCGCGTACACGCGACATCCGGCCGCTGCGGCGCGAGCGTGCAAGGTATAAATGAGCCTTGGAGCGGGAAGCGAGGCTCGGCGAGCCTCGCGCCGAGACTTGGCAAATTGTCCCCTTGCCCCGGGTCTTGTGCGGGTCCCGCGTTCACCTGGCACGGCGCGCGGCGGTCTCGGAGCAAGTGCGCACGTACAAGACCCCGCGGACCGAGCACGTGGCATGCGCCCGCGGGGGAACGCACGCAGCGCAGCGCAGAGCAGGGCAGAGCCGGCCGCGGCCACGACGGATAAGGAAAGGAAGAGCGTGGTCGGCCACTTGGAGCGCTTGCAGCTCACCACGTTGGTCGCCCTGGCCTGGTGGTGCGGCAGTGGCAGTGGCCACTGGCTCTGCCTACCATGGCTACTTTTTTAGGGGCAGGAAAAAAAGAGGATGGGTTCGGGTCAAGAAGTCAGGCAGAGCAGTACTACTATACTACGTATACTACTACAATCCTAGTAGGAACGATCAGGGGTGCGGGACGACCTTGCGCGTGGCCTTGCGCGAGGGCGTGGACGAGGCGGCGTCGAGAGCGCGCTGCTGCAAGTAAGCGGACAGCTCGGTGAGCGCAGGGTGCGGAGGCGGAGCGGGACTCCGCGGCGCCTGCATGTGGCCTCCAAGGTGCGCGGCTCGCATGTAGACGGAGTGGGCTGCCTCGGGACTGCGCATGGAGAACGACCCGTGGTGCGCGATGCCGTCCTCGTCGTGGCGGTGCAAGTGAGGGGCAGGCCGCGCCGGCGGCGGCACACCCTTGCGCGCGCTCGGACTCGCGGCACCGGACGCGGGAAGGCGCGGCGGGTGAGGACCGTGGTGCGCCGTGGTGGCGTCCTGGATACCTTTGCGCAACCCCTCAATGCCCTCGAAACGCTTTTCCAAGCCTTGCAAACCCTTTTGGAGCACCTTTTTCGAGCTCAGCTTGCGCTGGTACTCGACAATCATGCGGAACTGCATGTAACACCATCGCGCCTCGGCAGAGTCCTTGGTCTCCTCGTAGGCCTCGTTCATGATGGCAATGAGGAGATTGAGCAGCAGAATGACGAGCAACGAGGCCGAAAGCACCGTCATGAAGATACCCAGCGTGCGATCGAGCTCGTACTTGCCGTCAAAGTCGAGGTCGCCAAGCGAGGCGCGAAAGGTGGCGACGAGGGCACGTAAGACCGAGCTCGCGGGCTCGTAGGTGAGCCCATACAGTACGAAATCAAAGAGCCCAAAGGCAAGAATGAAGACCGCAAAAATGAGGAAGAAGCTGAGAAGCTGGGTCAGCATGCCGCCAATAATAATGACGGGAATGGCCATGGACGCCGAAACCTGAAGGAACTCGAGACTCTTGATGTAGCAGAGAAAAACCGCAAAGGCGAGTAAGTGCTGTCGCACGTTCGCGTACCAGAGCACGTCCGAAATGTCGATAAAGGTGTCCTGCGCAGAATCTGTGTGCCACATGTCCAGTCGTGCGAGGACTTGACTCGCGACGTGGGCGTGCACCGAGGTGAGCGCCAAAAAGATGATCATGATGCAGATGTCGACATAGTTGAAGGGGTTGATCCAGTAGGGCGGAATGATGCGACGTGTCTGCCGCAGACAGATCGACATGCCCACCGAATCCGGCAGCGACGCGAAGACGCGAAAAGTCTTTT
>BGKB01000337.1:0-12434 GCA_003116975.1 Aurantiochytrium sp. KH105 | reverse complement strand
ACTCCATGGAGTTTTACGCTTGCAAATTCCCAACACTTTGTTGGATCCCCACTCGCCCCCATCGCCCAAAAGTTATAAGAATGGCATCATGATGAATTTATTGCTGGAACCAAAATAAAAAAAGAGAGAGAACGGCAACGCGATGAATGAATGTATTGCTTCAGCCTGCCTGTTGTTTGCTTTGCCAAAGGCTCGTGCTCACCCAATTCGGGCTTTTGCCCCGCAAACGATCTAAAGCTTGGCCTGCGCCGCCTTGGAAATCATTCGGATAAACATGTTGACAAAATACTCAATGTCCTGTGCCCCGGGAATCTCGAGCTCCATGCCGCCGACCGAGACCTTGAAATGCGGTACGCCACCATTGTACATGGAGGAAAGGGGGAGAAAGCGGCGAATGTCGCTCGCCATGGCCCGGACCTCCTCCTCGAGGTCGTTGGAGACAAGGAAAGCACGTGCCCTCTCCTCCGCGAAGCCGGCGCGCTTGGCGGCGCGTACAAGAACATCGTCGTCATCGAGGTTGTAGCCAAACATGTGGTACGCTTGAAAAAGCTCGAGATTAAGAAGCCACTGCGTTTGCTCATCACTTTCGCGGCGCGCCCACTGCGCGAGGCGATGCGCCTTGATGGTCGACACTGCGACGCCGTCAAGGGTGTAGCCACCTTCGGGAAAAGGCTCGAGCATGGCCTCAAATTCTTCTTGCATCTTGTTCACAGCCTCCTCGCTGCCATTGAACCTTTTCATGTACATTTCGCGCTTTGTAACGAGGGGCTCTCGGCCCTCGAGGTCGGGGGCCAATACGCGGGGCCAGTAGCGTACCTGAAAGCCCACCTCGGGCACCTCCGCGCGGAGCTGCATGAGCGCCTGGCCTAGTCTCAGCATGCCCAGATAGCACCACGGGCACATGTAATCGGAGACGACATCGATCTCCAAGGCAAAGGTTTCCTCGCCGTTCGCCAACGTCTCCTCCTCGTCCGTCATGGTGGTGTCCTCGTTGCGAACCGTGGTGCAGTTCTTCTTTCTGCTGCAAACAAGGTTTCTCGCTCGCAGTGGTCACGACGCGCTGCGCGCTGGCTGCCACGGGCGTCCGCGTGCTGCCTGCGAGGGGTATGCAGCGAGGTCGAGCGCAACGTGCGCGCGAAAGTCCCGGGCTTGCAGCGCGGTCATCCTGTGCTGTCCGATGATGGGTATGGGTCCGATCAAGCATTACCGAGGGAGGTCGACGAGGATGCCAGGGCTGCATTACAAATCTTTCCTTTCGGGGGGAGGACGGGAGGAGAGCGGAGGAAAGGGCACACTGGGGAGGCAAGGAAGGAGAAGCGGCGCGCGGGAGAAACATAAATTGCGTTACGATTTGTTGGGAGGGAGAGGAGAGGGGTTCTTTTTAATCAAAGATGTGGTGGAGGGATTCGTTGTCCCAATGCGAAGTAGATGTTGTGATGAAAATTGTTGTTCTTGTTGTCAGGCAGGTCTGATCTGGTGCGTGGGCCTAGCTACGCCTTGGGCCTCGATCAGGAGTGATGTCAAATCGAGAAGAAGTGATCCTCTCTCAAGTTTAAGGCTCCGAAAGGAACTTCTCGTGGATGACGTTGATGGCCTCGAGCATCTGGTCCTCGGGGAGAACGACGGAGATGTTGGTCTCCGTGACACCCTGGCTGATCATCTCGAGGGAGATGCCGGCGTTGGAGAGAACGTGGAAGACGCTCGACGCGAGGCCGCGCTGGTGCTTCATACCAGAACCAATGCAGGAAACGATGGCGCGGTTCGAGGAGAAGTCAACCTGGCCGAGCTCCTCAAGGTCAGCAATGAGGGTCTTGATGGCGTCCAGCGAGGTGCTCTCGTGAAGCGTGACGGTGATGTTGGACACCGAGGTGCTGACAAGATCAGCCTTGACGCGGTGCGAGGCGAACTTCTCAAAAACGGTGGCGAGGAAGCTCGTGGAATCAAGCATGCGGTTGCTGCCAAGGTTGAGCACAGGGACGCCCTTCTTGGAGCATACTGCGGCGATGCCCTGGCACTTTTTGCCGCGGAGCTCGGCGAGCTGATCGGCAGAGGCCGGGGTGATAGAGGTGCCGCCAGTCTCGGGCTTGAAGGTGTTGAGGATGTTGATGGGGACCTTGTCCTCGATGGCGCAGTCCAGCACGCTGGCGTGGAGGACCTCGTTACCAAAGTAGGTGAGCTCGGAGGCCTCCTCCGGGGTGATGAGGGAGAGGAGACGGGCCTGGTCGATGCGGCCAGGGTGACCCGTGAAGACACCGTCGCTCTCCTTCCAGACCTGGAGCTCGTCAGCGGTGAGGGCACCGGCGCAGAGTGCGGCCGTGAGATCCGTGTAGCCGCGGCCGACGCCCTTGATGATGCCGCCCTCGACGCTACCAAAGAAGCCAGTGACGACGGGGATGACGCCGTCCTTGATGATGGGCTTGAGGAGGCCGCCAAAGACGCGCTTGGCCGTGTGCTGGTAGCTACGGCGGTGCGTGTCGAGACCCGAGGGAAAGGCCTTGGAGAGGTCGACGTTGACGCTGCGGAGGCCGACCTCGCGCAGCACGGCGGCCGTGAGGCCGGCGGAGAGGCGCTCACCGCAGCCGATGACCATGTCGTGGGAGCGGGGCGAGATCTCGCGGATCACGCCGAGCGACTCGCAAAAGGACCGCGTGCGATCGAGCTCGGTCTGGACAAACTGTTTGGCGTCCTCGCGGTTCTTGCGGTCGCTGAGCATGGAGTAGATGACTTCCATGTGGGTGTCCTCGATCTTCTCGAGATAGGTCAGGTACTCGCCCTGGGCCACGGCACCCGAGGCGGCGGCCAAGAGCCGCGAGGTCGTGCCCTCCTCCTTGGTTTCGCTGCTCAGCGCCGACACGACGGCCACCACGTTTTGGCCCTTTTCTTCGCTGTAGTGCGAGCTAATGATGTTTCGCACCTTTTCCATCTTCTCCGCGGTGCCCAGGCTGGTGCCTCCGAACTTTTGCACGAGGAGGCGGCTCTCGTCCGAGCTCGCGGCGGCCGACATCCACCTCTTGCCGGCGGTCTGCGCCAGGCCCTGCACGCTCGCGGGCGCTCGTCGGATGCCTGCCATCGTGGCCACCATCGTCTCAGCTCTGCGTTTCCGCTTTCCGCGTTTCTGCTTCCTGCCCTGCGTGTCCGGCGCGTCTCTCGTCAGTCAGTCTCCGCGCTCCGCTCCTCCTCCCTCCCGCCCCGCCTGGCCTCGCCTTGCGTCGCGTCGCGCGCCTGCGACCTGAAGTCGCCTCGCCTGGCCTCGCGCCGCGCCGCGTCGCCTCCATTCCCTCCATCCGCGCCATCCCTCCATCCCTCCCTCCCTCCCTCCCTCCCCATCCCGCGCCTCCCGTCCCTGCCGCGCCGATCTGCGCGCGCTGCCTGCGCGCTCGCGCGCGCTGCGCGCCTCCCTCGCGCGCGCCGTCTCGCCTCGCCTCGCGCCGCACGCACCTGTTCTGCCGTCCGCTCTTCTTCTGGGTCTGCTCCGTCTGCGCTCTCTCCTCTCTCGGCGCTGGTCGCTCTGTTCTGTGTCTGGCCGCCTCGAAATTGATGGCGGCCGCACTTCGACTCGACCCCCGCGCCTTGTTACACTATGGTATGTGAAAAGAAGAAGTGCGGCAAGCAAGGCGCTTTTCCAGGCGGCGACGCGCCATGGCAGGCGAGACTCCCGAGACTGTCATCGAAGTCGAGGCAACAGGAAAAGCTGGCGCGGGGTCGAAGAGACGCGGCCTAGCGCGACGGCGCGCGGCACGCGAGTGCCTGCCTGCCCGCCTGCCTGCCTGCCGAACGGCCCGGCCTCTCCCTCGCGAGAGAGCTCGAGCTCGGGCGGGTCCTCTCCAAATTTGTTTGTCTTGGGCCTCGGGCGAGCGGGGACGCGCGGGGCCTGTCCCCCTTGGCCCCGCGCTAGTGATGTGTTTGTTTGTTGCTGTTGCTCGCATCGTGGGCGGCGCGGCGCACAAAAGAGATAGAGGACGAGGGGGGGCTCGCTCGCTCGCTCGCTCGCTCCCGCGACGGTCGGGTCGGGGCCGCGGCCGCGGCGGCGCGGACGAGTTGCCGGAACGCGGCGCGGGAGGCCGCGAGAGCGAAGCAGAGCAGAGCTGGGCAGGGGGGGCTCGGACCACCCATCGGAGGCGAGAGCGGATATCCTCGATAGTTGCGAATATCCTGGTGTTGAGGCAAAAGGCCAGGACGTCTCTGTGAGAAGGGGCCTGCGCGCGCGTGCGTGCGATGGTCGTGGCAGAACTAGTGCGGCAGATTTGAAACTAGTCGCGCAACTGTGCCGAGCGCGCAGACCGCGCCGCGGAGAGGCATGGCATGCGCGGCTGCAAATCGCCATCCGAGCCGCAGATCCTGGGCGCGAGCGCGGGCGCGGCGTCGGCGCGGCGCGCGAGAATTTCGGGCGAATCCACCACCGACCGCGGGGACGCCTCGCGCTGCGCGGGAAACGAGGATAATTTTTAAAGCGAGCGGCTCCGCACGAGCACGAGTGCGTACGTGGAGTGAGTGAGTGAGTGAGGGAGGGAGGGGGTGAGTACGCAGAGCCGAAAAAGGCGGACGCCCGCGGCGGACGTCGTCGCGGAGAGGCAAGGGGCCTCCTACAGCCAGATCGCCGTAAAAAAAGAAACTCTCGACGAGGAAGGGAATTTGAACGGAATACACCGCCAAATTTTTCAAGACATCTACGCGCTCACCCGCCCATCGAAAAAAAAGGACGGGCCGGAGAACAACAACAACAACAACAACAACAACAACAACAACAAAGCCACCACCACGTTACCCGCTCGGGTAACGTGAGATCGAAAAGATGATGAGCGGAATCGTAGGTGCGCTACCGACAGACCCGCCGTTATCAAAGACGAAAACCGACACCGAAAATTCATCATGCACGAAGAAGCGGTCTCGACTAGAAAGCAGACTTGAGTTCTACACAAAACTTGCCAAGGTGCACCCAGATCTCTTTCGACCAGGACCCGGCTGCGCAGGCATTGGTTGGGCCGCAGGGAAAACGAAATGGCCTGCGGTGGGCTCCAAAGCCCTTGATCTCCATCAGCTCTTCCAAGAGGTCCTACGCCACGGAGGGTCCAACAACGTCATCAAGAACAAACTCTGGAAGGCTTGCGGAGACGGTCTCTACCTGCCCCCCTCGTGTACGTCCATGTCTGCCAAGCTGCGGAAGAACTATCACAAATTTCTGCAAGAACTTGAAGACGCTCTCCGCAGCGAAGTCACGGAAGCGGGCGCGCAAGAGCCCGACCCTCAAACCGAGGTTTCCGAACCGGCAATCGCTGCTCTCGCTGGCGTCAAGCCTGAACCCGTGCAGACGCACGCGCTCTCGCAGCGTCCCCATCGACGAGGTCAGTCCGAGTCTCCTGCCTCGTCGTTCATCGACTTTGGCGACTTTATCGACGACATCTCAGAACAGGAGGCCGGAGCCATCGCCATGCACTATAATGCGCGCGCCATGATGCCGCAAGAGCTCTTAGCATTCCCCGAGTATGGTTACGAGTGTTCACCCGACGTCCGCTGCGTTTTCCTCGATATTCGAAATCACATTCTCTTCAAGTGGGTATCAAATGTGCGCAGAGAGCTTTTGCTCGATCAAGACATTCTTGTTCCCCTCATGTCTCGTTTTGGGGAGCTACCCGAATGTCGCCCTTGGCTTGACGTCGAACTCATCGCGCGCATCTTTACGTTTTTGGAGACCTGCGGTTCCATAAATTCTGGTGCATTTACTCGCGCCGTGGACACACCGCCGCGTCAAAGTGCGGCGGGGCACTCTGCCCAGGGCACGAAGCGCATCGTCGTCATTGGCGCTGGATTTGCGGGTCTCGCTGCCGCCACACAACTAAAATACTTTGGCCACCAAGTCACCGTGCTCGAGGGGCGAGGTCGCGTCGGAGGTCGCGCGTTCACAGACAAGAGCTTTGACGGAGCACCCGTGGACCTCGGCGCCATGCTCATTACCGGGGGCGTAGCCCACCCTGCTCGCTTGCTCTGCGATCAGCTTGGAGATCCCATGCACGTCGTGAACCCCACCTGTCCACTGTACTGGAGCGACGGCCGCAAGCGCGCACGCGTCACGGACGAAATGGATCGCGCCGTCGAATCATCCTTCTTGGCCGCCACCGAGCGCGCTGTTGATGACAAGCTATTGCTCCTGGCCAACACCGAGTTCCCCGGTCGCGTTGATGTCGAGGCGCTGCGCAAGCGCAAGGAACAGGAACTTGCATCCGCCATGCAAGGCGCAAACCCCGGTGTCGCCGCAGCATCGGCCGCTACGGACGGTTCTTCAGAAGAGGCTACGCTCATGCGGAACTTGCTTGACGTCAACCTGAAATCCGAGCTGGCGTCCTTGCCCCAGGTACAGCCACGCCGTGCGCTGCGACCTCTCGCCCCAGCTGCGGTGGACGAATTTGGAGCCTCTCCACAACTCGGCTCGGCGATCGCACCCAGCGTCATTGCCGCGTCCATGCGTACCTCACCACCCAACGTGCTCGCAGACCGGGCTCGCGAGGCAGTGGCGACGGCGAAGAAATGCGTGCGTCTGGCCGCCGCCGATGCACAGCGTGTTCAAGAAGGTTTGGACCGCTTCGAAGGTTCCGGCCGCATTGACGAGGGCTTTCGTCTCGCCCAAGAGGCCATCACACGCGGCGTCAAGGCGACGGCGCAGAGCCTGAGCGTTGTTGATGACATTCGACGCATGAACAAATCGCTCGCGCCGCCCTCGCTCATCTCAGGTCGATCTGCAAGTGAAACCGCCGAGCTCAGCGATGAAGCAGCCGATGAGGTTATGCGCAAGTACGATGTGCCCCTCCAGGTGGCGCTTGATCACTTTTTATCAATTCAACCCGCTACGGAGCCTGACCAGAAAGCTCTCTTGCAGTGGCACATGGCCAATCTTGAGTACGCGTGCGCCACTTCGCTTGCCAACGTGTCGAACACACATTGGGACCAAGACGACGAGTACTCGTTTCAGGGCCCTCACTATCTTTTGCCACGGGGGTTTGGCCAGCTGGCGTACGGTCTTGCCAAACCAATTCTCAACGAGATCAAATTTGGTTGCACAGCGCGAGTCATTCGGCAAACCAAAAATGAGGGTGACAAAATCGAAGGGGTCGAAATTCAGTACGAAGACGCGGAAGGAGCCACGCAGTCCGTAGATGCCGACGCGGTCCTCGTGACGGTCCCGCTCGGCATTTTGCAAAAACGCGAACTTCAATTTAGCCCGGATCTTCCCTTGTGGAAACAAGGTGCCATTGATCGTCTTGGCTACGGCAACCTGAACAAGGTTGTCGTGGAATTCCCAGAGGTGTTTTGGAGCAAAGAATTTGATGTTTGCGGACGAGTCGTGACGGCGCAAGACGAGCCAGGAACCCGTCTTGTGATCCCAGCCAAGAGTTCGCCCCTCGCGGACTACGACTACGAGGAACACCGCGGCGAGTTCTTCACGTTTTGGTCGCTCAATCGATGTCTGGCCGACAATCGTCCCATTTTGCTTTTCCTCATGGCTGGACGCGCGGCTCACAATGTCGAGGAAGCCGACGACGCCGTGGTCGTGGAGAGCCTGATGCTGGTGCTTCGGAAGATGTTTGCCAACCAAGACGTGCCGGATCCCACGCGTGCAGTCGTGACCAAGTGGGCATCGGACCCCATGGCGCGCGGCGCTTACTCGTATGTGGCAGTGGGCGCCACAGGCGAGGAGTACGACCTTATTGCCGAGCCAGTCAACGAGCGCATCTTCTTTGCAGGTGAGGCGACCTCGCGAGAACACCCCGCGACAACGGGCGGCGCCATGCTTAGCGGACTTCGCGAGGCCTGCAAGCTTGCGACACGCTTTGGTCGCCAGATTCAAATCTCGCAGCAGTTTCCTCAGGCGCAGCGTGCCGCCGAGCAGCTCTTGCGCTCCACGGGCAACTGGTATGGTCGCGAAGAAGTCAAGAAACTCAGACCCACAGATGTTTTTATTGAAAATGTCATGCTTAAACGCGAAGACGGTAATCCTATCGACGACGAGGACTCCGATGGTGGAGGAGATACAGCAGGCGTTCGAGGGGGCGCGCTTTTGTCAGGAGCTACCGCGACAGCGCTTTCTGCCCTTTTATCTGCTTCATCTGCACCGATGGCGGTACCCCCGGCGAATGGAGGAAACACGCGTCTTGCGAGATCGCCTTCGTCTTCATCCGCAATCACGACGCCCTTGTCCTCGGGCACAGCAAATGGGGGATTTCGCGGAGACGGCTACCATGGAGCGGGCACGCCGGGATCCAACAAGCGCGGGCGTTGGCCAGATCCAAGCAATGCAGTTCAGGAGCAGGCCATCAAAACGGTCTCACTCAACGAGGCGGGGCGACTCCTTGAATCACGACGCAAAACTCCATTTTCCGTCTCGGTCGGCCGCAAACGACGAGGACCGCCTTCTTCGGTTGACGCAATTCCTACGATGCCTCTGCTGCGTGAGTTGCCTGCGCGCAAACGAAAACTCGGGCCGGATGCTACATCCAGCTCAATGGTCGCCGGAGCTGCTCTTCTTCTTTCCGGTGAGGCTACTTCATCTGCAAATGCAACCACATCTTCCACCGCCTCTGATAATTGAGGAAGATACACAGTTCGGGAGGGCACACCGACTCGGAAAGGAAGAAAACAGTATTGACACACGATGCCCTTGGCAGGAATATTTTATTTGTATGCACAGAGATCCATATCTTCATCCTCTCATTCCCTCTTGTCCTGTCCACTCTTCTTGTTCCTTTACTCCAGTTCCCCAAGGAGAAGCTGGCTCACAGCGGGTTCACGAAGGGAAAAGGGCTTATGAGGAGGCCGAGGCGCCCGTCGCGCCGTTCTGTGCCTCCTCTTTCTCGGCCAAGGGCGCGACGAAGACGCGAAGCTTGTCAACCTTGTCTTTGACAGCAAGAAATTGCTCATCGTGCTGAAAAGAAGGCTCCGAAGCAAGCAGCTGTGTGCAGAGCTCTTGCGCTTTCTCGAGGCACTCGTCAGCAGGACTGGCATGCTCGGCGGCCATGTGGCATTGCGCGAGCAGCAGCCACACTTCGACGACAGAGTCGTTCTCGCGAATGAGACGCTCCACGAGCGGAACGGCTCGCGCAGCTTCGCCAACCTCTACAAGAATTCGTGCGGTGGCGGCGCGAAACTCGAACGGAACGAGAGTCTCGTCATCCTCTTCCTGGGCCTGATCCAGCGAGCCTGCGCCTGCATCGACCATCATGCCATCGTCGTCGTCGTCATCCATGCGGCCGAGGGCATTACGAATACTTTCCAAGGCCTTCAGAGCAAGCGGCTTGGCATCCTCGAGCCGACGCTGGCTAATGCGAAAGCTTGCCATGCATTGCAATGCCTGCGGGTGGTCTGGATACACATCGAGCGCGCGAGTAAGATACTTGTCGCAACGTGCTTCGGCATCATCTTCAAAGCAGAGATCGCTCATGAAGAGTTCAGCAAGGCTGCAGTATGCACAAGCGAGCTGACGCGACGTGATCTTGGTCTCGATCTCGGCATGGTTGCCGTCTTTGGCAGCCTGGAGCTGGCTTTCCAAGAGACTAACGCCGCGCTCGTACGCCTCAAGAGCGTCTTTGTTCCCGCTGACCTGGCCGACGTACATGTAAAAGCTCGCATCTGCGGGCGCGCATTCAACAGCCCGCAAGAAGATGCCTTTGGCATCGGCCACGCGGCCCATATCCATGTATGCCTCTCCCAGCGCGCGTAGGAGCTCCACATGTTTGGGTTCCAGATTGAGGCCCTTTTCCAGAAACTGGACCGCGAGCTCCTCGTTCCCTGCCGCCATGAGCTGCTCCCCCTTGAGCAGGAAGTCGTCGCCGGAGACCTGGGCTCCTTGGGCGCCGCCGCCTGACGTGGGCGTCGCCATCTCCTATTTGTTTCTTTGCCTTTGCTCGCCTTGCCTGTAGCCCGATCGAGCCGCCTGGGTCTCGGGGCTGCGCGGACGGCTCTCTCCGAGGCCTCGAGACTTTCTCGAGGGAGCTCTGCCCCGCCAGCAGCCCGCCCGGCGCTCGCCAGAGTTCCGCGCAGCGCTGCGCTTTTGCCAGGCCCCGCGTCCCTGCGCCACTGGCTGGCTGGCTGCGAGACCCCGGCGATTCGGGGAAACTAAAGTCAATAGATCCGTTGCGTATTTCGCCGATGAGGACCGTCTCTCTGCAGCTGCCTGCGGCCGGCGGCTGATTCTATCCTGTTCGACTTGGCGTGGGCGAAGCCAAGGCTTTCTTGCGGTGCGCGAGAGGGTTTGCAAGCTTGCGCGCGTGTCTCCGTCGTAAGCTGGTCGAAATCGTGGGCTGTTGGGCATACGGGAAAAAGGAGGCACGTGCGGGTCCGCGACGGCGGGGCCCTTTGCGCGATGGCGAAGAAGAAGAAGGGCGGCGGCAAGAAGGGCGGCGGCAAGGGCGGCGGCGCAGAGGTCGTGAACGCGGTCCTGGAATTTCCGCCTGAAAGAGAGAAGATGACTTTGCTTTACCGTAAAGCTAGCTTCGATGTCCTTCCACCGCACGAGTCCACAGGCTTGAGCAAGCTCATCAAGTATCAACAGGATCACGTCCACCGAAGCGTCGTCCCGGGCTATGCAGAGTTCCTCAAGGAGCGCAAGTTTTGGATGACAGGCGACGAAGTTCCCGATGGTGCTATTCCCAAGGCCCCGGCGCCACCCAAGGCCAAGGATGGTGGCGGGAAGAAGAAGAAAAAGTAAATCCTTTCATCTTGTGTATTTTCCTCTTCGTTTATTTCGACGCTGTCATTCTTTTGGCTCGCTCACTTGCTTGCTTGCATACTTGTTTCGACCCTCATTCCCCCTTTTCTTGAGGACGAAATTATTCAAGCAAGGAAGAAAGGAAAGAAACACAACTGAAGTCTCTGATTTGATTTGTACTCTGGAAAAACAACTGGACCGACAAGCAGGCAGTAGATGTGTTCTTCATCAGTTCAGTCAAAAAGAAACGATAGCCTGCACCAATTCTATGATAGTGCCTGTTCCACCTCCGCACTGTAGTGCACTGTTCCATCAGGTGACTTGTAGCATGTGTCTTCGCGAGCATAGTCGCTGGGAGTCTTGCCATCGTCGTCTTTGCGCGAATTGTCCGCACCCAGTTCCAAGAGAAGCTGAACCATGGACAAGTTGCCGCGAAAAGCAGCAATATGCAGCGGCGTCAAGCCCCATGCATTGGCTGCATTGACATCGGCCTTGCCGGGACCTGCCAAGAGTCGTGCCACCTCCTCATGGTCTTTTGATCCGAGATCAGCTGCCATATGGAGTGAAGTGGTGCCTGTCCGTGTCGCGGCGCGCGCGTTGGCACCGCCTTCTTCGACGAGCCATTTGCAAACGTCCAGATTGGCCGCACTGGAAGCTTGAATGAGCGCAGTCTCGCCGAGCGTGCTGGTGCTGTCCACAGGAACGCCCAGAGAAAGTACAAGCTCGGCGACAGTGTCGCCAAAGAGACGTAAGACGCCGGTATGCGGATCGACGATGTGTTCAATCGAGGTCGGGTCGAGGACGTTTGCCCTCACACCAAATTTGAGTTCGGGCTTTCTGTCTGCAGTGATGTCGTAAACGTCGCCCGTCTCCAAACTCACAATAGAATGGTCCATAATATTTGAGACAAGCTCGTTGTCGTCATCGTCGTCATCGAAGTCATCAAACCCTTCACTTTCTTTCGCAATCTTGCTCTCAAGCTGCAACAAAAGCCAGATCTTGCCGTCGATTTCCTTGCGCGGCCACGGTCTTACTGCCTCCTTAAAGTCCATATCCTTCTCCGTGCGCACGTCCTCGACTTTTGCAGCCAGCAGCTCCACGCCGCCCTCGACGGCATCTTGGCTGGCCCCCGCGCCGCGCTGCGCGTTGCGTCGATACACGATCGCGGGCGATCCGAGGAGATTGCTGCGCGCCGCGGCGCGGAGCCTTGCTCCCTCTGCGCTGCGCGCCGCCATCGCGACTTGGAGCGCGCCCCAAGATTAGAGTAGGTCTAGGCCTTTTGAGATTGTAGAGGATAGATTGTTTGCCACTACTCCGGTGCAAAATGCGTTGCGCAGTTTAAAAGACAACAACAACGGTCGACGCCATATGGGAAATTCGCGAACCGGGCCCCAGACCAGGTACGCGCTCGAACGCGCGTTGCGTCACAGCCATTGCGGCCCGGCTCTGCTCCGCTTTGCTTGACTCAGCTCAGCACAATTGGCACTGCACTGCTCTGCACTGCACTGCACAGGCATTGGCCCTTGGCAAGGAGCACAGTGAACGGTAACCAGAGGAAACCCAAGTTGCTCTCGACTCCGCCAAGCTTCAAGAAGAACAATCTTCTTTGCCAACGCCAACGACGACGCGAGACAACAACAAGAAGAAAGACCCATAAACAAAAAAGGAAATAGGAAACGATGGGCGAGCTCATGCGCAATTTGCAAATTGAGCTCTTACGTGGGGACGAAGATGCGCT
>BGKB01000336.1:0-15100 GCA_003116975.1 Aurantiochytrium sp. KH105 | reverse complement strand
TATTTGAGCCGGGCTCTTTGTTGGTTTCGTTGCCTGCAGAAGAGGTGGGCAGCGTCGTTGGACAGTGCGACACACGCAATGCGTAGGTCTTGCACAGGAAGATGACGTGGCGCGATTTCGTCGGCGTGGGCGGAGAGCTCGTGCAGGCAGCGCTGTTGTGAAATAAAAAGACACAAAAAAATTAGAAGAAAATGAGGTGTGGCTTTGTGGCACGAGATCGAGCAAGCGAGAGATGGTAGGGGCGAAACAAAGACAGCAGTAGACAGCGCAGGTCAAGTGCAGGAGCTGAGCGTGGTTGCTTTTGCTGTCGGCGACCACGTGCAGCAGTGAAGGGTGGCTAAACTTGACCAAAAAAGGACTAGCTCATAAAGAGAGCGTGGGCCAGCGAGTGTATATAGCAAGCTTTGGCTGCGGCGCGAGTGAACAAAAGGTACACGCGTGGCAGGGCGAGACGGTGCAAGGTAGGCGCTAGGGCTGGAGCAAGTGCTGAGCTCGTCGGCAGAGTCACTGTCTCTGCGGTGGATGCAAAAAGCTGCCTTGATGAGTGCCAAAAAAGAAGGCAAGCTGGCTGGGCTTGTTCGCCGCAGATCTCGCTGGGAAGGCTGTAGATCGTCCGCGCACGCTACGTGCAGGCTTTGGCAAGATATTGCGGCGTCATGCAAGCATTTTCGCATTGATCAAGGGTCTTGACGGTGGTTTTTATGGCGTTTGTTCACGAGAAGATGAGGTGCGTACGAGTGAGCGAAGCAGCTACGCATGCTGCAAACCCGGCAAAACGAGCTCGCTGAGCTGCCTGGCACGTTTGCACGCTGGCCAAGATATCTGTTCGTTTGCAAGATGGTTGACGCATGTTGCAGGTATCGTTGGCGAGGCAGAGAGCCTATAGTGCGAGGTATGTGCAAAGTTTTGGCTTGCAGACTGACTGCACGGATAGAAAATGGCGTCGCATGCCAGCGAAGGGGTTGGTTTGCGCGGGCAAGCCTATTCAAGAGCTGGGCTGGGGATCAGCGGAATTTCAGCTGCGCTCGAGGTGCAAGAAAGAGAGCAAGGTGAAAGTGAACAATATGAGGCAGCGCTGGCAACGCGCGCGAGAGCAAGCAAATCTTGCGCGATCCTGGTCGCAGAGCTTGTGAGAGACTGTCAGGGATGTGGTAGATCCGTGAGAGCAGTTTCGGCAGCGTGCTGCTTGTGTGAGTCAAGGCTAGTATTGCAAACGAGGTGTTGGTTGGCTAAATTGATGTGCTTTGGTCCGCTCGCGGCTTGAGAGGGATGGAGGATGACCTGCAGATGAGCTTGCAAAGGCTGACCCAAGTGTACAGGTTGGATCTATGGCTTTGAATTGGATCGAGCGACTTTTGTTAAAGAGAAAAGCATGCTAATGAGTTTGACCTGTTTTTTTTTTTTTGAACCAAGCTCTTTGTTGGTTTCGTTGCCTGCAGCAGAATTGGGCAGCGTCGTTGGACAGAACAGCGTGCGCGATGCGTAGGTCTTGCACAGCGAAGTGATGTGCTTTTATATCGTCGGCGTGGGCGGAGAGCTCGCGCAGACAGCGTTGTTGCGAAAGATAAAATAGACGACGCAAAAAAGAAAGAAAATGTGGTGTGGCTTTGTGGCAGGAGATCGAGCGGGCGGGGAATGGCAGAGGCGGAACAAAGGCAGCAGTAGACAGCGCAGGTCTAGTACAGGAGCTGAGTGTGGTTGCTTTTGCTGTCGGTGAACACGTGCGGCAGTGGAGGATAGTTGAAGTTGGCAAAAAAAGAGGCGAACAAATAAGGAGAGAATATGTGAGCGAATGTACGGCAGGCGATTGCTACGTCAAGACCATGAAAAAGTACGCGCATCGTAGGGCGAGACGGTGCAGAGTAGGAGCTAGTGCCGAGACAAGCGCTGGGCTCGTCGGCACAGTCATCGTCTTTGCAGTGGATGCGAAAAGCGGCTGCTTGTTGAGGCAAAAAAAAGAAGAAAAGCTGGCTGGGCTCGTTCGCCGCAGATCTCGCTGAGAAGACTGAAAATCGTCTGCGCACGCTATGTGCAGGCTTTGGCAAGATGTTGTGGCATCGTGTCATCATTCTTGTATGGATCAAGGGCCTTGACGGTGGTTTTTATGGCGTTTGTTTCACAGAAGAGGAGATGAACGCGGGTTCGCGACGCAGCCACGCAAGCTGCAGACCCGGCGAGACGAGCACGTCGTGCTGATTGACCGTGTATAGGTGCTAGACGGTGTATGCGATCGCTTTTAAGATTGTTGACGCATGTTGCAGGTGTGCTTGGTGAGGAAGAGCACCCAGAGCGTGGTATAAGCAAAGCAAAGTATCGGCTTGGACAGTGGCTGCACGGGCAAAGAGGGATCGAATGGCCAGCAAAGGGTTTGGTTCGCGCTGACACGCCTATTCAAGAGCTGGGCTGTGGATTAGCGGAATTTCAGCTGCGTTCGAGGTGCCAAGAAGGCGAACAAAGTAAAGGTGAACAATATGGGGCAGCGTTGGCAACGCACGCGAGAGCAAGCAAATGATGCGCGATCATGGTCGTAAAGATTGGGGAAGACTGGCAAGCATGTGGCAGATCGACGAGAGCGGTTCTGGCAGCGTGCTGCTTGTGCAAGTCAAGGCTAGCGTTGCGAACGAGATGTTGCTTGGCTAAGTAGATGTGCTTGGTCCGTCCTCAGCCTGCCGACACTGACGGATGATCTGCAAATGAGCTTGCCAAGACTAGTCCAAGTCTGTAGCCTGGCTCTATGGTTTTTGTTTGGATCGAGCGTGTATTGTTGAAGAGAAAAGCATGCAAGTGCGTTCGTCTCCTGCTTTTTTGTTATTGAGCTGAGCTCTTTGTTGGTTTCGTTGCCTGCAGAAGAGATGAGCAGCGTCGTGAGACAGAGCGATGCGCGCGCTGCGTAGGTCTTGCGCAGAGAGGTGGCGTGGCTAGATTTCGTCGGCGATGGCAAAGAGCTTGTGCAGGCAGCGCTGTTGTGAAAGAAGAAAATGACGACACAAGAAGAAGAGGAGAATGAGGTGTGGCTTTGTGGTACCAGACGGAGCGAGCGAGGAACGGGAGAGACAAGGCAGAGGCAGCCGGAGGCAGAGCAGGCTGAGTGCAAGAGCTGAGCGTGGTTGCTTTTGCTGTCGACGACCACGGGCGGCAGCGAAGGGTGGCTAAACTTGACCAAAAAAGACGAAATAAATAAAGAGAGAATAGGGAAGCGAGTATTCATGGCAGGCGTTTGCGATTGCAAGAGCACGAAAAAGTACGCGCATGGCAGGGCGAGACGGTGCAGAGTAGGAGCTAGTGCCGTCGCAAGCGCTGGGCTCGTCGGCACAGTCATCGTCTCTGCAGTGGATGCGAAAAGAGGCTGCTTATTGAGGCAAAAAAAAAGAAAAGCTGGTCGGGCTTGTCCGCCGCCGCTCTCAACGAAAATGCTGTAGATCGTCCGCGCAGGCTGCGTACAGGCTATGGCAAGATTTTGTGGCGTCAAGCAAGCATTTTCGCATGTATCAGAGGCGCTGGCATTGGTTTTTATGACGTTTGTTCACGAGAAGATGAGCTCTGTACGAGTGAGCGAAGCAGCTACGCAAGCCACAGACCTGACGATGCGTGCTCGACGAGCTGACTGGCATGAATGAGCGTTGGACATTGTATGCGATCGTTTACAAGAAGGTTGACGCATGTTGCAGGTGTAATTGTCAAGAAAGATAGCCGAGAGTGCGTGGTATGTGTAAATTATCGGCTTGAAGACTGACTGCACGGATAGAAAAAGGCGCCGCATCGTCAATAAATGGTCAATCTTGCGTGTAAGAGCTTGTGTGAGAGCTAGGCTGCGGATCAGAGAAATACCAGCTGCCTTCGAGGTGCAAGAAAGAGAGCAAAGTAAAGGTGAATAATATGGGGCAGCGTTGGCAACGCGCGCCAGAGCAAGCAAATGCAGTGCGATCATGGTCGCAGAGCTTGGAGAAGGCTGGCAAGCATGTGGCAGAAGCACGAGAGCAGTTTTGGCAGCGTGCTGCTTGTGTAAGTCAAGGCAGCGTTGCGAGTGAGGTGTTGCTTGGCTAGCTCGGTCCGCTTTGGTCCGCTCGCGGCTTGAGAGGGATGGCGGATGGACTGCAAATGAGCTTGCAAAGGCTGATCCAAGTGTATAGCTTGGCTCTATGGTTTTTGTTTGGATCGAGCGAGTGTTGTTGGAGAGAAAAGCATGGTAGTGCGGCTGTCTCTTGCTTTTTTGTAATTTGAGCTGAGCTGTTTGTTGGCTTCGCTGCCTGCAGAAGAGATGAGCAGCGTCATAAGACAGAGCGACGCGCGCGATGCATAGGTCTTGCGCAGAGAAGTAGCGTGGCTCGATTTTGTTAGTGTGGGCGGAGAGCTCGTGCAGGCAGCGCTGTTGTGAAAGAAAGATCGACACACAAAAAGAAGAAAATGATGCTGGTTTTGTGGTAGGAGATCGAGCGAGTGAGAGATGGCAGAGGAAAAACAAAGGCAGCCGGAGGCAGCACAGGCTTAGCGCAAGAGCTGAGTGTGGTTTCTTTTGCTGTTGGCAACCACGTGCGGCAGTGAAGGATGGTTAAAGTCAACAAAAAAAGAGGCGAACAAATAAGGAGAGAAAATGGAAGCGAGTGTAGATGGCAAGCTTTGGCTGCGGCACGAGTGAGCAAAAGGTACGCGCATGGCAGAGTGAGATAGTGCAAGGTAGAAGCTGGGGCTGAGGCAAGTGCTGAGCTCGTCGTCACAGTCACTGTCTCTGCAGTGGATGCGAAAAGCCACCTTGTTGAGAGCCAACTGTTGAGGAAATGGACTGTAAGATGGATTCTGTTTTAACGCTGATTGGCTACGGATGTTTCGTGTCTGCTCGTGACGGGACCGCTTTGGCTCGGCGCCAGGTCCGAGACTTGGATAAGTGATGTGCAGAGGAGCTGGTGAGGAGCACGGGACTTTGTCACACGTTCCGGCTAGGAGATGCTCACTGCCGTGACTTTGTAGTCTGTCCTCACCTAGTACACTGACCGCTGCAAGGGGTTTAGATGAGGCTTTTTTTATGGGCGAAAGGTTGAAGTCATCTTGTCCATGCCGTCTCAGCCGTGGTGGCGTCATTGTCTTATTTCGAGAGACAACAAAGAAGGCAAGCTGGGTGGGCTTGCTCGTCGCAGAACTCGATGCAAAGGCTGAAAATCGTCCGCGTACGCTGTGAGTAGGCTCGCGTAAGATGTTGTGGCGTCATGCGTGCGATTTCGCATGAATCAAGGGTTGAGCGGCGGTCTGTGAGGCGTCTGAGCGCGAGAAGATAAGATATGTATGGGCTGTTGATGATGGTACGCAAGCTGCAGACATGACGAGACAAGCTCGCTGAGCTGATTAGCATGAATGGGTGTTGGTGAATATATTTATTCGTTTGCAAGATGATTGACGCATGTTGCAGGCGTCGTTGGCGAGGAAGAGAGCCTAGAGTGCGTGTTGTATGCAAAGTATTGGCTTGAAGACTGGTCTCACGGATAGAAACAGGTGTAGTGCACCAAGCTCTTCTCGTGGTTGGGGCGCCACGCGGTCACGACCCCCGGCGTGACCGTCCTGCGCGTCGCCAAATGTCTCGTCAACTTAGAACAACAACGTTGTTGGGTCGAGCGCTCCGCGCTCGGCCGCCTTTTTTTTTTGTTTTCTTTGTTAGTTGGTATAATAGGGGTATGTTGCCCGGGGCTGCCGGGCCAACGTTATGGTCAGAAAGGCAAACCCTATCCCCTGTCTTGGGTTGCCTCGATCGGGTGGTCCTCGATCCCAATCTGCTTGTATATTATTGTAGAACCAGGCAGAACCAAACCTGTATCAATGTAGCAAATATCCTATGTGTGTACTGTCGGTACAGTGTGCTACAGCTCCCCCTATTTGCAAATAGCAGGGTGCAGTTCTATGCAATCGCTTCTTCGAGGAGCTGCGCTTCTTCGTGCCCCTCCTGTCGTCGCACTCGATCAATGTACCTTTTCGTAGCCAGCGGTGACATCTTAGCCAAAGTGTTCAGTGATACAAACTCGTTTGCTGCGTCATCTTCACTGAGCCCTCGCCATCGCACCTTCACTACCATTCTTCCATTCTGGACCTTGTGCTCCAACAAACTGCCAACATGCCACGCCAATTGCTGGTGGCGTAGATGCTCCAACATCGCATCGGTGACTCGCATGCTGCTTGACGAATATGGCACAATGCGCGTTACGTGTGCCACCACTAGCTCCCGGGTCACCAAGTCTTCAAGCTGGAGTGTATGTCCCGACATCAACGACCTAACTCGCATCGGTCCTCGCCACTTCGGTGTCAGCTTGCTCGGCGTGGGCCTCGGGACACTCAAATACAAAACGAAGTCACCTTCCGTAACCCGGAGACCACTCGCCTTGTCGCGCTTATCTCGCTGAAAGCGTCCTGCGTCCCGTGAGGCAATGAGCTTTTCCCTGGCATCTATTCGTGCAGTAGCTAGTTCTTCGGCAAGTTCGGCCACTCGTGCCTGCAGAGCAGCAGACATTGTCCGCCCTATTGTCGGATCCTGCACTCCGTCCTCTGAAGATAGCGCCTCGAATGGCCCTTGGGAATTCCAACCTGACCACAATTCGAACGGTGATCGGTTTCCAAGACTCTTGATCTTCCTGGCGTTCAGGGCATGCGTGACCATCGGCAGTACCTGCTCAAAATCCGCAAAGGTAAGTCCCTTCTCACACAAGATGCCGGTCAGCATGTGCTTCATGACTCGATGGATACGCTCGTGTGCGCCGTTTGAGGCTGGGTGATGAGCCACGGACCATCGCCGCTGGATTCCAAGTCTCTCCGTGAAACGCTCCATCACATTGTTCTCAAAGTGTGAGCCGTGATCCGAGCAAATGACTCTCGGCACTCCAGCATGTTGATACCATCGTAAAAGGCCCGCTACCGTAGCGGATGCATTGGCTCGTGCCGCTGGCTCAATCATGACGTACGACGTGAGCATGCATTTCAACACCAATACATAGCGATTGCTTGTCTCGGTCCCAGCTGACCGTGCCATCAGCTGTACAAAATCAATGCTGATAGCTTCGCCTGGTCTGTTGGGGATGTAGGTTTCACCAAGTGGGCGCGATACCTTACCGCCCAACCTGGTTGGTAAGCACTGGATGCAGCCGTTCAAGAACTGCCGCGTGTGTCGCGTGCAATTGTTCCACCAGAATACCTTCCGAACGATATCTTCGGTAGGCTTCGCGCCTTGGTGTCCTTGCTCGCCGACGTGTGCTATGACCAGCACACGTGCCTGGATATTCGTTGCCTGGGCGGGGATCCAGATCCGCCACCCCTGCTTCGTGTCCACTTCGACCAACCCACGTCTGTGCCTCGTTGGCATACCGTGGATGGTCCTCTGGTCATCGGAGATCCTGTCAATTGTTCGCAATTCCACTGGCAGGCTCTCCAATGCTGACTGTTCTTGAGGCGAGAGTTCTTGTTGCAATAGCGCCTTTTCCTGTGCCTGGCTGATCTCCGCGATTGATGGGAAAATCTTGCCGTCTACGTGAATGCCTGGCGTCCGTGCATCATCAAAATCAAACGAAATGGCCAGTGCACCGTCGTTTACCGTTCTTGGCGCCACCGCTGGTGCGTCCCATAGGCCTTTCTCGTCAACGAATTGAAACTCTCGTGACTCCTCGAGAACCTCTGGCTCCTCCTCAGGTGCCTGCTCCGAACCTGTGACTGCGGCGTCAGCGCTGTCGTCGTGTCGTGTTCGAGCTGTCTTTTTACTATTCTTTCTGGCGGCTTTTGTGGCCAGTCCTGCCCCCTCCCCCGGTACAAAGACTGCCGGAGTCACACGACGCCGGCGTGCACCGTCGGGCAGAATATCGCGCTTATCAAGCTCAGCGGGCCGAAAATTACGACCGTACGAATAGGATTTATTTCCCACCATCCGCTGCGCGCGCTCGTCCTCGGCGGCAACGATGCCGCCGCCATCATTGATGTCAAACCCTGCTTTGATCTGCGCAAGACGGGCTGTCGTGTCGGGCCCGATGGCGCGGGACAGATAGTCCGCAACTTGGTTGCGCGCCCCGGCTATGTGCGTGATCAGAATGGGCATCGCGGAAAGCACAAGCGCCATCCGCGTAATAATCGAGACGGTCAACGTACTTTCGGTCGGGGAGCGGACCTGCTTGGCCAGTCGAGCCAAGTTCGCGTGGTCCGTGTAGGCTATGAGCATCGTTTTGCGATACACCAAATCGAGTCGACGTCGCAAGCCGCGTAATAGTGCTAAGCTTTCCTGTCGTGGCGTTGCATACCTTGCTTCAGTAGAGCTCCAAAGTCCGCCTTCAAACGACAGAGGACGAAGATTTCTCTCATTCGGTGGCCTATCCAGCTCGGACGGCGAGCACGCCGCGAAAAATGCGGACCATCCGACATTAGACGCATCCACAAATAGTAGCACTTGATCATCGTCTGCTGGCCGCTCCAAGGTCACAGCGTTTGCGATGAGCTGCTGGCATGCTTTAAATGCCACATCGTGCTCCGGCTTCCACAGGTCTGACAAAGGGACCTTTTGTGCATGCATCTTCTTCTTCGACGCCTGCGGTCGCAGGGCCTCGGTCTTGAGAGCCTGGAGCGGCGCCATGACGCGCGAGAGATCGGGCAAATGCTGATGTAAAAATTGCAGCATCCCTATGTAGGTCATGAGTGCGCCCGCGTCCGCAGGTTTCTGTAGGTCACGGATCGTCTTGAGCCTGTCAGGGTCTGGCAAGACCCCTTGGGGTGTGAGAATCCTTCCTAGGTACGGTAGACGCGTCGTGTATGCGACAAATTTTGACGGTGAGAGGTAGATGTGCCTTTCCATGCATCGTGTCAAAAATCGCTCCAGTTTCCGAAAAAGCTCCTCAATGTTGGGCGCGCTGCCCGCCGCATCGTCGACAAAAGCAACCATGTCACCATCGGCCATGATATCTTCGAACGTCTCCTGGATTTTCATGCAAAATGCGGCCGGTGCATTGCGTGAGCCCTGCGGTAGTGACCTGGGCTGCACCAGGCGTTTGGCCGTCACCAACGTGTAGAAAACCGATGTTTTCTCGTCGATGGGGATTTGCCAGTAGGCATCCTTGATATCGCAGCTAAAAAACGCCGTAGGTGTGCAGCTCATGAGTGAGTCAATGACCGCGTCTGCCGTCGGCTGTGGATAATGCAATGGTCGAACTCGCTTGTTCGCTGCCCGTAGATCCCACGTGAGACGGTATTTCCGGGGCTGGCCCAACTTTTCCGGCTTGGGAATAACCAATGCTGGGGAATAACTCACAGGCAGCCGTGCCGTGCTCTCGTCGTTGACGAATGGTTGCATTTTTCCACACTCAATGTACTTGTCCACCGTCATTTCTAGATACGCATCAGCTTCCGGCTGATACCCCCGCGGCGGTGGCCGTCGTGCGTGCACCTCATCGTCGTCACGTAACATCTCCGAATAGGGCTGCGTGTCCCAAAGCTGATGGTCGACGCAAAAGTCCACTGCAAAAACTGGCCGATGCTTAAAAAGTAGCGTCCGGAGCTTCTCCTCGTATTCGCAAGGGAGCGCCGCTTTCCGCGCACGTTGCACGATTTCCTCCAGCTCTTCTGCCACTCGTGCGTCCTGGTCGCTGATCTTCTCGGCATGACCCAAATGGTCAAAGGCTGTGCCAAGAACTTCGTCATCGCTAGTGTCCGGCTCCACGCCGAAACCAGCGATGACATCGTCCATGCCCACATGGTCTACACACGCATCCAGCGTTCTTTCTGTAGACAAATGTGCACCGTGTGTCTTCGCCTCGAGTGCGGAGATGTGACGAATCTCCGCCGTCGGGGCAACCCGAATCCGCGCAAGGCGCGGTTGCGTTTGTGCAGGCCTGACCATGCCACCAATCTGTACTCCCCGAGCAGCTGTCAGCATAACTTTTTCCTCCCCCGTCAGGGCACGCTCAACATGCTCGACCGTATCCAGGGACTTCCCAGACAGCTTTGTTCCTACTTGCTGCTCGAGAGATGGGATGCCAAGCTCGTCGTAAACTTCACGGCCCAAAAGCAATTCATCGCTTCTATAGTCGTCCGCCGGCACTGCGAAAGCACATCGAAGCAGAGATCCACCCACCGTCAAATGGGACGGCAGAGCCACCCAGCACGTTGCGTAGCCCTGGATCTGGTGCGGTGTGCTGTCTGCGACAGAGACTGCGGTCGGTTGGCCAGGCAGCGGCGCGGCCATCTTCAGTGGCACGCCGGCCCTGTTGGCCTCCCTAAACAGCTGCGCGCTCATCACGGATACATCCGCGCCTGAGTCGCATAGCCAACTATTCATCTTCGCATATGGACGTTGGGTAAGTGGTGCTGCATCCTCGTTGCTAAACACCATTATCGATCCAAGATGGCGTGGCGACTGCCCCTGGTTGTCGCCCTCGGCGCTGCCGCTGTGCGCGCCCGCCGGCGCAGCATCTGGCCCATCGTTTGTAGGGTCCGTTCGCGACGCTTCCACCGTCCGCACAGCGGCCGCGTTGCGTGGTTCACACTCTATCGTTCCCTCGTGCTCTGCTTGCCGAAAATAGGCTTCTTCGCTGAGCAACCCATTTTCTAATGAATGGCTGCTGGAAATAACGGACAGCTCAGAACAACCCGTTTTCGCAGTAGGTGTAGGATGAGCTGTGACCACGTGGTCATCGCGCTCCGAAGTGGCTTGCAAACCAGAGCGGGCGGGGTTCACAGCCGTCGCCTGGACGCGGCGTGCCCGAGGCTTTGCCTGAGCCAGTGCCTTCTGGCGCAAAGCAGCAAACTCTTCTTGCGGAAGGCGTTTCAAGCAGTTTCGCACGAGCCTCCCATCTGCCTTGAAGATGAAGAACTCGTGGCCGGTCTCGTGGCAGCCGGCGCACCGTGCACCTGACGTAGCCACGACCGTGCGCTCCGGGCGCTTGCCTTTCTCCGCCTGGCCGTGCTTCGGCCCCGTCTGGTCGGTTCTGGCTCGGTTAGGGCGGTCTCGCGGCACAGTGTCACGAGATTCCCGCTGACCTCGTCCTTCCGCGCGCCTAGACAGTTGTTTACGGTCAAATTCGACTCCATCGGACCTTCCCCGCACTCGCTCGGCGCTGCCTACAAGGCGGAGAGTACGCTCACATTCACCAACAAGTTTGGCTATCGCCGTCCAGATGGCCATGACATTTCCGTCGCCCTCGCCCGAGTCATTTTCGAGCACGTAATCAAACACTTCCAAAGGTAGGTTCCGCTTGATCTCCGCGTACATGTCTTGACGTAGCGCTGCAGACTCTTCCACTTTTGCAATCAGGTGTCCCATGCTGTCAAAACCATGTTTGTGGGCAAGCTTGTGCAGCGCTCTTGTCACGCCGTCAAACCCGTCGATCACTTCGCGGATGCCCCCCTTCTGCAGGTGCGTCTGGAAAAGTTTCACGATATCCTTTGACAAATGGGTCCTGAAAATTGACCGCTCGCTAACATCGAAAATGTCCGCTAGTCTAACAAGGTCTTCATTCCTCAACGAGGCCCTCGTGATTACCACCCATCTCATCAGGTATGGTTCACCTGCCTCTATAGCGTTTCTGCTCATGAGATACTGCAATTCCTGCATAGCCACCTCTGGAAATCCGCGCCGCGGTTCCAATGGGGTCAGATCCATGTCGATGCACTCTCTTGTGTAGGTCCGGTACTGAGAGTGCCATTCCAGGAACTGTACCTTCGTGAACTTTGCTGGGAGAGTCGGAAGTGCTGGCGATCCTGATCTCGGTCTACCCGGGGGCTGTCCTTCGCCGGCACCTTTCGTGGCTTTGTGCTTATCATTGTCATCTTCGTACTTTGAATGATAACCAAGCACATCCCCTGCCCGCGCAAGACCAGTATTTGCCCCACTTTGGCGTCGTTTCAGTAGCATTTCGTTCTCCAAACTTTGGCCCCGGCTCCGTCGCCGTTGGGTTCTTTCCGATATGCCTGGCGTCTCCGCCAGGAATCCAAATCTGTCTTCAGATTCGCTATCCGAAGACCCTTTGTCCTTCTGTCGCCCAAGTTTTTCCATCAGCTCATCAACCTGTCGTTGCAGCCGTTCGGTCTCTGCCTGAGCTTTTTGAGCTTCCTCTTGGGCCCTACTCCTGACTTCCTGGGCCTCCTCTTCGGCCCGCGTCATGGCTTTCTGATGGCGATCTTCGAACTCCTTTTGGCGTGCTGCAAAATCCTCTTGAGCCCTTCTCCTGACTTCCTGGACCTCCTCTTCGGCCCGCGTCATGGCTTTCTGATGACGATCTTCGAACTCCTTTTGGCGTGCTGCAAAATCCGCTTGCTGAGCCTTGAAGTCCTGCTGCTGGGTTTTGAAGTCCGCTTGCTGAGCCTTGAAGTCCTGCTGCTGGGTTTTGAAGTCCGCTTGCTGGGCTTCGAAAGTTGCCATCATTTGCTTGCACAACTGTTCCATGTAACTATTGCCATTTTCAGTTGCCCCGGCGTTTTCTCCACCGGTCTCAACATCGGGGCCTCCTGCAGCCTCCGAGTTGTCTTCATTGTGGTCTTGCCCGGCATCCGCCGCGGCTCCGTTTCCACTCTCGTATGGCAATCCTGATGCCTCATTGGCACCTTCTTCTGCCATTTTTCCTTGCTTCTAGAAGCAACCACTTTAGCCTGATACTTGAAGCTTCAGTTTTAAAACTGTAGTGCACCAAGCTCTTCTCGTGGTTGGGGCGCCACGCGGTCACGACCCCCGGCGTGACCGTCCTGCGCGTCGCCAAATGTCTCGTCAACTTAGAACAACAACGTTGTTGGGTCGAGCGCTCCGCGCTCGGCCGCCTTTTTTTTTTGTTTTCTTTGTTAGTTGGTATAATAGGGGTATGTTGCCCGGGGCTGCCGGGCCAACGTTATGGTCAGAAAGGCAAACCCTATCCCCTGTCTTGGGTTGCCTCGATCGGGTGGTCCTCGATCCCAATCTGCTTGTATATTATTGTAGAACCAGGCAGAACCAAACCTGTATCAATGTAGCAAATATCCTATGTGTGTACTGTCGGTACAGTGTGCTACACAGGTGCTGCGTCGTCAGCGAATGGTCCTACTTGCGTGCGCAAGCTTGCTTGAGAGATAGGCTTCAAGCCATCAGGAATTGTGCTGCGTTCGAGGTGCAAGTAGGCGAGCAAGGTAAAAGTGAACAATATGGGGGCAGCGTCGGCAACGCACGCGAGAGCAGACAAATGCAGCGCGATCATGGCCACAGAGCCTGGGGAGGCTGGCAGGCATGTGACAGACCCGCGAGAGTAGTTTTGGCAGCGTGCTGCTTGTGTAAGTCAAGGCAAGCGTTGCGAACGAGGTGTTGCTTGGCTAGCTTGGTGTGCTTTGGCCTGCTCGGGAATTGAACGGGATGGCGGATGATCTGCAAATGAGCTTGCAAAGGTTGGCCAAGGTCTGTAGATTGGCGCTATGGTTTTGGATTGGCTCGAACGATTGTTGTTGAAGAGAAAAGCACGCTAGTGCGTTTGTTCCCTGCTTTTTTGTTATTGGAGCTGAGCTCTTTGTTGGTTTCGCTGCCTGCAGAAGAGGTGAGCAGCGTCGTGAGACGAAGCGAGGCGCGCGCTGCGTGGGTCTTGCGCAGAGAGGTGGCATGGCTAGATTTCGTCAGCGTGGGCGGTGAGCTCGTGCAGGCAGCGCTGTTGTGAAAGAAAGAACGACACAAATACAAGAAGAAAATGAGGTTGGTTTTGTGGCAGGAGATCGAGCAGGCGAGAGATGGCAGAGGCGAAACAAAGGAAGCCAGAGGCAGCGTAGGTCGAGTGCAAGAGCTGAGCGGGGTTGCTTTTGCTTAAGACGACCACTTGCGGCAGTGAGGGATGGCTAGAGTTGATCAACATGACGCGAGCTAAAAAGAGAGAAATTGTAGATGGCAAGCTTTTGACTGCGGCGCGAGTGAGCAAAAGGTATGCGCATGGCAGAGCGAGATGGTGCCAAGGTAGGTGCTGGGGCTGAGGCAAATGCTGAGCTCGTCGGCACAGTCACTGTCTCTGCAGTGGATGCGAAAAGCTGCCTTGCTGAGAGGCAAAACAGAAGGCAGGCTGGCGGGGCTTGCGAACGGCAAGCAATATGGTGGCGAGATCTTTCACGAGCGAGCAGCCGGCTGCGCAAGAGCTTTTCATGTGCGATAGCGAGCAAGACAGGGCGGTCTGTGCGTGTGGCGCGTCGTGTGTTGGCTTGGCACAGATCGACTTGATTCTTCTACTGCAACAAGGGCAACAAGAAGCTTGACTTGTGGAAGCCTCGCACGGCTCTATGGTGTTGGCTGCGGTGCAGCAAAAAAATGTCAGACGCTGGTGTCATACCTGTTGCAGCCGCGTGAGGGTGCGCTGATCGTGTCACATCGCTCGCTGAACCTGCAGTCTGGGCGATAGATGAGCAGAAAATGAACAAAATGGGCTGTGTTAGATGCACTTCTTGCTGCACAGCGACGAGCGGAGCGAAGCTCGGGCACTCAAAAATTCAAGAGTAGATCAACAGGACGGACTTGACGTTTGAGTGCCCAAATGAGGTCCCCTAAATCAGGTGCCAGGGCGGTGCAAGGGCGGTGAGCAAGGAGGCGTACATGGTCAAATACATTCGAGCAAGTTGGGCCAAGTCGATTTTTGCGAAGAATTTTTTGACGATGAGAGCAAATTCAAGTGTTCATTGAGGGCACTGATTTGTGTACAGGAAGCCCCACAGTACCGCATGCGAAGCTCTCCGCGCCAATCACTTTGCCAAAACGGTTTGCCATTGATTTGCAAGCCTGTCTCTCGGCTACCAATTTTTTTCCAGCATGAAAGAAAGAGGCCTATTCAAAATTTTTGGGCCTATTTCGAGTCCAACGGTCTGGGACTGCGTTTCGCAAGAGGCGCGGCAACGGATCGTTTTGGTCTCTTCAATTTCTTCGGGGTTGCGTGCGGACTCTGGCTGGCGGAAGTGCTTCTGTGATGGAGGCGCGGAGCGGGCAGGAAGAAGCGCGCTAAGATTTGTTTTTAGTTGAGGCAGCGCACTGGCGTTTGGCAATTGATGTCGATGCCGGTGGTCATGGTGCCGCAGAAGTGGAAGCTTCGTTTTCGTACGCTGTTGCGAAACGTTTTGGACTGATACCGATGGTGTGGAGACCGTTCGTGCTGTTTTGTTTGATTGA
>BGKB01000335.1:0-25635 GCA_003116975.1 Aurantiochytrium sp. KH105 | reverse complement strand
GAGACTTTCAAAAAGACCGCGACGCCTTCAAAAGCGCCTTTTCTCGCTCCGAGTCAAGGGGCCGGCAAATGGCCTGATGCGCAGCGCTGCCCTTTATTTTGTCAAATTAACATTCTTTGGGTGTTTTCTTTCTCTTTATTCTAATCACCAACGTCCGGGCGGTGTGCCGAATGCAAATCCGCAATCCCATCACCATGCGGCTCGTGATTCTCTCCGATTCGCACTGCCAACATGAGGAACTGCGCAGCTGCCTGACGGCGACGTACTCGTGCATGCAGGCGACTTTTGCAGCGCAGGTGGCGTCGAGGAGGCGCGCCAATTCGTTGACTGGATGACGTCGCAACCGCATCGCCACAAAGTCCTCGTGGCTGGCAATCATGATACAATCTTCGATCCTAGCCACGCACAAGCCAGAGAGTACGAGCGAAGCCGCGGCGATTCCTTTGTCACAAAGGATGAGCTCCCAAACCGAGGCATCCACTACCTCATTGACGCCGCAGTCGAACTTGATGGCGTCGAAGTGTACGGATCACCCTTTGTCCGCTCAGGATTTCCGAGTCTTTGGGCATTTCCCATCCGATCCGATGGCCACGCAAAGAGCATCTGGGGGAATTTTCCCACGAACACCGATGTTCTGGCCACACCTTCGCCGCCGTTTGGCGTCATGGACCGTGTGTTGGGCGGACCGGACATTGGCTGTCTCATTCTTAGACGAGAGGTCCTGGAGAAAGTGCGCACCATTCCTTGCGCTCAAGGTGGCTTGCTACAAAAAGAGCTCCACGTGCCGCCGGATCGAGGACGAGCGAGGGATCGATCATGGATGGTCAAAAGCGACCGAGGACCCCCTTGCAGCGGCCATTGTCGGACCCAATAGATTTTGCCGCGCGCTCGGGTCGATCGCGGCGCTTTGCGGGTTTGCGCGAAAGCGTCCATCCGTGGCCGTCCGCGGCCGATCTCGACGGCAAAAGAGGCCGAGGCCGGAGCCCACGAAACGCCCCGGCAACAAAGCGAATGGGGACGGCTCGCACGGGCCCGGCGCGCCGGCGGGCGAATCCCGTTGTGGGTGCCCGCGAAAAAGTGGGGAGCGACTTGGGACGCTCGGAGCCGTTCGTTCGATGTTTTGGACGTGGCACGGGAGAGCACGTATAGTAAAGCTTGGAGATTGGCGCGTCGGCTGCGCGGAGGTTGTCCGGCCTGGCGGGTCCGGTCGAACTCGATTGTTTCTTCGACCGCCTTGCTGGATGCGGCTGCGCACAGAGCGGCAAAATCTTGCGTTCGCAAGCCATAGCCAGCCTCCTTGCGAGTGAATGTCTCGTCGGCTTCGCGGCAGTGACTACGCTTGTGGCTGCTTCGAGCGCGCAAGACGCTCGTGTGCGTGCATTGTCGCATGCACTCCGTGCATTCTCTTGCTTTCTCTCGGGTAAGGGTAGAAGTGATTGTAGGAATAATAGTAGTCGCAGGATCCTCCTCTTTCGGGACATTCGAGTGTGGGCGAGCGTCCCGCCACCGGCAGTGGCGGCTCGAAGACATTATCCCGCGCGTCACGGGGTCACCCACCAATCAACCACCCGCTGCCGCCACTGACGGCGGCCGATCAGAATTGGACATGGACGACAGCATGCCGAGGCAGTGAGCGATGATGAGCCGTGCACGGCCCATCGCCACGGGTGCGGAGGCGCGGGATCAGATGGGCCATTCACGGTGAAATGCAGCTCTTGCCGACCATGGCGGTTTCTTGAGAGAAGCAAGGGCAAAAAGAGACTGGGCCGATTCACGAGAGAGGTTCGTACCGTCAAGAGCAGAAGATCGTCGCGGACGGAAGATGACCGGTGCCGAAACCTCGGGGAGTGCTGGTCCGCCAAGCTGGTTAACGATTGGGCTCGAAACGTGCGCTGCGATCCTGGCATGCTGGAACGAATCTCGTTTCGGATAAACGTACTCGATCTTGCATCGGCCTCACCTCTTAGCCTCTCTAAGTAGAGTATGACCAACGTCTACGCCTTTACGCAGCTCATGACTTCATTCCAGCTTTGTAAGCATCGCGAAGGGGAAGGAACAAGCAAACACCGAGCCGCGACTTGCGAACGCCAAAGAGCAAATCCGAAACTCGACGACTCCAAAAGCAGAACCAAAACCAAAACAATCGCACCAAGCTTTTCCAAAAAGCAAGCAAGCAAGCAAGCAAGCAAGCAAGCAAGCAAGCAAGCAAGCAAGCAAGCAAGCAAGCAAGCAAGAACATCCACCGAGATTTTGAACAATGACCAAGTTCACGAGCTTTCTCCTCATCGCCATTTGCGCATTTCTGTGCAACAGCGCGCAAGCAACCAGCACCGGAAAAGAACTGCTTCAAGGTGAAGCGCGCGAGCTTGCTTGGTATGATTGCCCTGCGAACAGCGAGGCCAAGCGGCGTCGACCCCGAAAGTTTGCTCACTGCCGATGCACGCAGGGGTTTGAGCGCGACGAGGAGCGCGAGGCTTGCTTTCGCACAGTCTATCTGACAGTGAACAACCTCTCGTACATGCAACCCTTTTCTTCCTTTCTCGTCGTCGTCCACAACCACTACGCCCCCAAGCTTTTTGTTCCTGGTATGCCGGGCCCCGAGGGCCTGGGCGCAATTGCGGAAGCTGGCAACACCACCATGCTTGAGCATGTGTACAGCATGGATGACAACGTTCTGGAATCTTTCGTTGGCACGAACGTTCCCGCCAATGCTAATGGAACCATTGAAATTCGGATGAACAGCGATTACCCCCTTGTCACCATTGCTGCAATGTGCGTCAACTCGAACGATTGCTTCGTGGCACTCAACGGAGCCCCGATTTACAATGGTGCGATGTACTACGAGCCTGCGTGGGATGCCGGTACCGAGATGAACAATGAGCTCTGCACGCATGTTCCCGGCCCGGCGTGCGCGGCGGGAACGGGCAATGCACGTACTGAAATGGGCGAGGGCTTTGTGCACGTTCACCGTGGCTTTCAGGGCATCAACGTCGGTCGTACGGACCTCACTGAGGACGAGCTTGGTGCCAATGGCGAACCTCTTGGGTCCATGTACGACTGGCGCAACCCGATCATGCTCGTGAGCATGTCCGACGCTATGATGTAAGGCATGGCACGTCGCGAAGAAGAGACGCAGCTCTTGCTTTTCTCTGATCAGCTAAAGTTCCGAGACTTGTGAGTTTTTCTAAAACTAAACACGAAATTTCCATTCATATTTGACATGTTTAGCGTGCATTCTATAATGATAAATGTTCTGGTACAGAAAGAGAGAGAATACGACATTTGTGGATGCTCGAGCACAGGGCGTCTATTTTGGGCGGAAAGGAATTGCGAAGAAAGTCTCATTCCATCGCTTGAAGGCCGGATGGTAATTGAATTGGTCAATGAGAACCTGGACGCCCTTGGCATGCTCCTCTTTAGCATTGTCATAGAGCCCGCTGATCTCATGCGTAAGACCTGCATACGTTCGTTCGAAAGGTCCGATAGCACTGTCGAACTCTCGTGCCCATGCAGCGTTGTCGGCAAGGTTCTTTTCGATCTTTTCTCTTCGGCGCATCAACATGGCGATCTCATCTTCAAATTCCTTTTTGCCCACGCGATCGGCCCTGATTTCGCGTTGGAGCTCCTTGAGCTGTCCGCGCAAGACTTCCACTGTGTTGCCCAGGTCGCTGGCTGTCTTGTGAAAGGCTTCCGAGCTTCGCTGCTTGGAGGCGCGCCGGGCAACCCCACTTTTGCGCACGAGAGCGCGACTCTCGCTTCGCGCGTTCATCGCACAGAGGTCTTCGCCACCTGGTTGTTTGACACTGCAATGCCGCTGCGAGGAACAACTTTCCTGTCTCACTCCCTTTCTCTCTCGCGCGCGCTCAAAGCACTCTCGTTATAACTCCTTTCTTCCTTGGCAGCGCCGTGTGGCCACATTTATCACTTCTATGGCGCAACAGAACGGCGTTGTCACGCTAACTCTCAAGAATGCCTTGCAATTTTCTGCGTTCGCCGTCACAGCGTGGTGAGTCAGCAACTTATCAAGCTGCGTTGATCTTATTGTTGTTGCTGTTGCTGTAGCTGCTGCTGCTGCTGCTGCTGCTGCTGCTGCTGCTGCTGCTGCTGCTGCTGCTGCTGCTGCTGCTGCTGCTGCTGCTGCTGCTGCTGCTGCTGCTGCTGCTGCTGCTGCTGCTGCTGCTGCTGCTGCTGCTGCTGCTGCTGCTGCTGCTGCTGCTGCTGCTGCTGCTAATGCTGCTGCTGCTGCTGCTGCTAATGCTGCTGCTGCTGGCTGGCTGGACAAGCATGAGCAAAAGGCGACCTTGTATTCTGGCCTCGGTCTCGGACTCGGTCTTTGAAGTTGGAACAAAAGCCAAATCCAACGGATCGCATTTGTGTGTCGAATTTGCGCGCGCGGCGAATGGCAAAGATTGATGAATGGTTGGTTGGTTGGCTGGTTGATTCATGACATTCATTCGAACTTACTTACTTACAGTCGAGCTTGGACACCCTTATTAATGGAGGCTAATCACAAGCAAGTCGCATTTCGCCAAATGTTCTTGGAATGCCATCCATTGTATTTGTTTCGAGCAGGGCGTGTTTTCCTCGGACAGACTGATGCTTCTCAGGCTTCCATGTTCATATCCGTTACGGAATTCGACCGCCGGGCCACCGCCGCCGAGCCGGCTCGCGGCGGTCGCTGCCAGTGCCTACCTGTCTGTCTGCCTGTTCAACAAAATTTTCACTGTATGAATACGACAGGCTGGCCGATTCCGGCGCTCCAGGCTTGGCCGAAACGTTGCCGGCTCTCCGGCCAGGGATTCCCGAAAGGGGAGAATGAAATAGAAAGCTTAGCACCACGGAACGAAAAAAGAAACGAAGTAAGGCAGCCAAGCTCGTGTCTTTTTTTCAGTTCTTCCCCCTTCTAGAACGAGGCTGCGTCGCCCTACCACGAAAAAGCTCGTGACGATCTCTGATTCGGGATCGGATGGCGTGGTCCTGCCACGCAGGATGGGGCGTCTCGATCGCAAGAGTTGGCTCAATTTTTTTTTGTCGTGCCAGTGGTACGATCGAATGGATGCATGGCGGAGCTGGGCAATGAGTGTGTGTGTATGTGTGTGTGTCGATCTTGACGGCGATTGGGGCGATCCTAAAGCTCGCGTGACTGTAAACCAGCGGCCAACTTACAAAGAGAAGCTTTTGCATCCGATGTGGGTTTATAGCGCGGGTTCCCCAAGCGGTTGCGTGGCTGTCTGCCAAACGAGGTTTTGCTCGGTAATAAATCACCCATCCAATCTCTCTCTCTCTCACGCACACACGCACACACACATACTGTTAGCGCACTCTGCTATATCTAGGTGCGATAGTGAGGGGAAGGGCAGGCAACGGATCTCGGAAGCGCGTGTGTCCTCGGCATGTGCGCGCGGACTTCAGTTCAACGCGCACCTTCAATGGCTCATCCACCATCTCCACGATCATCAAAGCAAATCGCAGGGCGAACGTGCGGTCGTCCTTGTGTTCACGCGGTCGGTCAATCGATCTCCGCGTGCCGGCGTCCGAGGCCGGCAAAAGTGGAGTTCGTCTGCCACGTCCCCTCAAGGACCGCGCTCGCGCACTTTTGCAACACTCGCTGACGGCCCCTGGCCGGGCCAAGAGGCCATCGTGTGCAGGCTCGTCGTTGTCCACGTTGTCGCCGTCGTCGTTGTCGTCGTCGTTGTCACCGGTCGCTCTGCGAGGGCTTAGCGCAACCTTGTGCGACTGACGACATTACGCCGCCCGCATCACGCGGGAGGGCAACTGCAATTTCACCATGAATCTGCTCAACCAGGTGGTGGAGGACCAGCGTTTTCTCGAGGCGCAATCCGCCATCTCTCGCTTCGCGATTTACCGCACCAAGAGACAGCTGACGTATTCGAACCTGCAAAATCTGCTGGCGAATTTTCGCACAAATCTCAAGGCAGATGCTATCCTGGCGAGCTCTGTAAAGAGGTCGCTATTTTGGAGGTATCTTCGCGATGAGAATCTCTTGCAGCTTCTTTTGTGCTACGAAGATTGCCAAGAGGCCAAGCTGCGTATTTACGGCAGCTCTTTATTATCTCTCTTGCGGCACATTGGCCTCTCGTATTTGACCCCGGGCAAGCCATATTACATTGGAGATGAAGGTGCAGAGTCTGTCGATCAGCTCGACAGGGAAATTGCTGCCTACATTGAGGCAGGTGCGGCGGTTCGGGTTCCGCCTTCGCTCGAAATTGTCATGGCGTACCTGTTGGACCGCCTCAACGATCATGTTGGCAACTTTATCGATGGTCCGTACGGCCACATGCTTGCAAGTTTTGAAAACTACGCGCTAAAACCAAGAGTCATGCGCGACTTCGAAAAGCTGCGTCTCCTTGGTGAAGGCGGCTTTGGTAAAGTTCACGCCGTTCGTGTTGTGTAAGTTTTCTTCCGTTTGGGTCATTCGCCCTTGTTCGATTCGCCAGGTTTGTGTACTAACTCTCTCTTTGCTTGTGCTTTACAACCGTCAACTCGATCGTGTTCGTCTCGATGAACTTTCCATCCGTGCGTCGTTCGCTTGCATTGTTGTTTGCATGTTTGCACACATCATCTTTGATACTTTCCACAGAGACACGAACGCCGTTTGGGCATTGAAAGAAATGAATAAAATCAAGGTCATCACAAAAAAGAGGCTCAACACGGTGATTGCAGAAGCCAGTATCCTGCGTAAGGTCGATTATCCCTTTGTGGCCCGCGTGCATCAAGTATTCCAAGACGAAGTGAGCATTTATTTTCTCCTGGACATTTTGCCCGGCGGTGAACTCAAGTTTCATTTACGACGCATGCCAGTGGTCCCGCATGAGGTTGCGCAGTTCTGGATGGCATGTCTCGTTCTCGGAATTGGATATCTCCATTCACGACACATTATACATCGCGACCTCAAGCCTTCAAACTGCTTGCTCGATGGCAGTGGCTACGTGGTAATTAGTGACTTTGGACTCAGCGTAACAGCCGACTCGGCAGAAGCCCTTCGACATGATCAGTGTTGCGGTACGCCTGGCTATATCGCTCCCGAAATGTATCTTGGGCCTTGCTGGGACCGACGGCGTCCTACAGAGGTGAAGAAAAAAAGCAGTGTGACGCGAAAGTCCACCTGGCTGACCACCTTTCAGTCGTCAATGCGCGCCTTCACGTCCAAGTCTGCCAGAATTGATGCGTTTGACCCCAGTAACGCGCAGCTGGCTCGTGGCGCGGCAAACTCTTCCAGGGCAGATACCGCAGGTACGCGGCGTCACTTTACGGATCCAGGTACTGTGGAAGAGAAGCAGCGAATGCCTCTCACCGTGAATACCCAAAAAGCTGACACTGGCGCACTCACGCAACAGGAACAGCAGCAGCAGCAGCAGCAGCAACTGGCTTCACCGCCATACGATCCTGCTTCACCCGTGAATCCGTTGCTCACATCTCCAGGATCGCCATCTCCTGCTTCGCCCGGTGTTGTGGGTTCGCCGCTTTCCCCGAATGTAGCCATTGGAAGCGCGAATGGCCAGTATGGGGCTGCAGGAGCGAGCTTTAGAGGCACCGCCGCGGAACTCATGCAGCCTCTCTTTAATGACAGCGGCAAGGGAGGAGGAGTGCAGGCTGGGCAGACTGGACAGCCAGCCATTGCGCCCAGTTTCAATACCGAGGCACCGCGGCGTCTATCGGACCCAGACCGCCTCCCAAGGTATCCGAATTACGGTGTTTCCGTGGACTGGTTCGCATTGGGCGTAATTCTTCACCAGTTCTACTGTCTCGGGCGCATGCCTTTTACTCGCGGGCCCAAACGCTCGCACCGCACGCTACTGAAAAACATGGTCATGGGGAAAGTACGATGGTCAGAGTCTGCTCTGCAGTGCGCAGAGCGGAATCGCAACGAGCTTCACCGACGCACAAAAGAGCCTGGTCGCGCAGAGAAGCCCATTGTCGGTCTCACCTACGAAGCACAGGACCTCGTGCACAAGCTTTTGCATCATGATCCCGGAAGCCGGCTCGGCTGCGGCCCGCGGGGTGTGCGTGAAATTATGGAACATCCCTTTTTTGATGGAATTGATTGGGATAAGCTCGAGAAGCGACACATTGTGCCGCCCTTTGTTCCGAGCGCAACCTCTGTCAACGCTGAATTTCAGCCCAACGACTATGATCCGGGCGAGCCTACGAAAAAAGAAAAACGCAAATCGTCCATGCTCACTGACGAACATCATCGCGCTTCTTTCAAGGATCTCGAGTACGTTCGACCCGAGACCCTCTTTGAGGAGCTCATTGGCTGTCAGATTGATTTTGAGATCAATCAGAATGACCAAGGTCGTCGCAAGCACCAACCACCATGTTGCATCATGTAACGAACCAGATTTCTCCTTTTTCCTCCTGTCTGAAGGTCTGTCGTGTTGGACTGTTGTTGAAGCATCTTGCGTTTTTGTCCTTTTGCGCTGCGTTGCGATTTCTGGCTTCGCTCGTCATCTTGTACCGCGACACATTGCTGAACTTGAGGTTCGTCTTCAGCATCATCAGCTGCAGACAGCAAGAAGAAAAATGCGGTCTTTTATCCGGTTGGTCATTTGTGAGCGCCGGTCACGGTCACACCTGGCAAAACGAGAACCTCCTGACACGATGAAGCAAGGGAACGCGAAGAGTGGCGGCGATGCGACGGGAGCGCTGGCGGCGGCTGCGCCGCAGGCCACGGCCGCAGCGCCGGCGCAACTTGCGTTTGACGAACGCATAGATGGTTTCGAGCACACCGACACAACGAGGAAGATCATCAGCTTTCAAGGAATCAGCCTGCGCGCTCTGCGCGAAACGCTAGAAAGGATGGAAGACGGAGAGCTTGCTCCCGGCGTTGAGCTGTACATCGCCACACGGGATCTCTCCACGGAAGTCAAGGCTGGAAGAACGATCATGTGCACGGAGAAAGGCCAGGATGGCATACCGACGCGAGGAAAAGTGGCCTACGTAGATGCCCTCGTCGACTTCGTCCCGGCACGAGACGCCACGTACAAGCCTCGAAGCGAATGGACTACCGAAGACATTGCCGAGTACATTGTCATACCGAGGACAAAAGACTGGCAAAAGACACCCTTTTACTTTAATTTACCCGAATTCAGTGCCGGTGACGCTGGGAAAGAGTTTGCTGGGTATTTTGTGAGTCAAGCCCGCAAGTGCCGGTTCAGAGATCTAGTCAAGGCTCTGGAAAACCGACTTCGCAACGAACCTGACGATAAAAAGTACGTATGGCTCGATATCATCAGTGCCAACCAGCCCGTTCTCACGGCTGCCGCTTCCGATGTTCCGTCCGAGATTGGACGGATCAAGAAGTGGATGATCATTTACGGATTGCATGTGGCGCTGAAAAGCTTTGAAAAACTCTTGCTTTTCTTTGACTCGTGGGAGACCCCTGCGCCTCTGCAACGCACGTGGTGTGTGTGGGAAATTTACGGCGCTGCCATGTACAAACGCGACTTTGAGGTTATTCTGGCTCCGGGTCAAGAAACGTCATTCGCGCGTGTTCTGCACAACAATCCCGAAATTCTCTCCCGTCTGGCCGTTGGCTTGGACATGCGACGCTCAGAAACGTCGCAAATGAGCGACAAGAAACTCATTGACGAGGTCATTGACGAGCGCATCAAAGGCGGCTTCACGACACTCAATGTCAAAGTCAGCGAACACGTTCGCCACTGGATTGCTCAAATTGCGCTCGCGCACATCAAGTGGAGTCGAGAAGAGCTGCCAAAGCAGAGGAATGCACGTGATAGCTCAGTACATCTCACTACGACTCTCTCGCGTGCTGCGGATCTTTTCCACCAGCTTGGCGACTATGCTCAAGCAGAGGCCCTCGCTTCTGAAGCGCTCCAGCGAATGCAAGCAAGCAGTGATCACGACGAGCTTGCTCAGGCGATTCAACGTTCGAATGTTGCCAGCGTCCAGGATGAGCTCGAAAAGCTTGCAGCTGCGCGGACAAACTACGAAGCAGCGCTGGTGACATTTCGTACCTTTGAAGATCGTAAACTTGTTGCCGAAACGCTTGTCCACCTCGGTTACGTTCGTCAGCGCCAGCAGGACAACTCTGAGACTGTTAGCAAGTTGTATCGCGAGGCGCTCGAGATATATGAAAACGAGCTCGGCGCTCAAGATAAGGCGGCAGTTGGGCAGCTCAAGGTCAAAATGGCTGACGTTCACGCTGCCGAAGAGCAATTTGAAGCTGCCAAGGAGGTACTCTTGGATGCAAAGCAGTACCTTGAGCAAGTCTATCCGCCACGGAGTCAGCACAACGTACCACTCTTGGCAGGTCTTGCGGAAGCCCATCGCGGTCTTGGCGAGCTTTCCGATGCATCTCGCGAAATGAAAAAGGCGCTTGAAATTTGCTCCGAGGTCTACGGGCCTCTGCACCCAGAGACAGCCATGTGTCATCGAGATTTAGCAGAAATTCTCTGTGAGCTTGGTCAATTGCATGACGCGCATAGTCACCTTCACCGCGCAATGGATCTTTTCCATAAAGCAGGGTACACGTTGGCGAGTTTTGAACTTCGCGCATGCGTGCGAAACATGATGGATCTTCAGAAAAAGTGTAATGAGGTGGCATCTCGCCGCTGCGCGAATGCGCAAAGGTAAGGTAAGAAATATTTTTTCACGGTCCTTCGCTGCGCAAGAGTTCGACTTTTTAAAGATTACAAAGAAGAGAAAAGAAAAGAACAAGCAGAAGTGCAAACGCAGAAGTGCAACTTGGCCCATATCTTGTTCTACTGTGGCGCGGTCTACGCGGAAACATTACACAACTAATCCTATCTTAGAAATTATTCAATCGATTGAACCCGTTCTCCCCCCGGCGGTCCTCTGAAGACAAGAACGAATCGACCCGTCTCCGACTTTTAAAAATTAAGCCAGCTCGCTGACCTTGACGTCCAGGCGGTAGTGTTCTCTTGAGAACTCCGGCGCCCACTCGCGCCGAAGTCGATCGTCCCTAACCTCGCCCATCCCAATTTTTCCCTCCGCAGCGGTGCGGCCACCACCTGCCGCTCCTTCTCGCTCCCCGCGCTGGAGCTCGCCGCCACCCGTGTCTCCCAGGAACTGGTTTGCTTTTTCAGGAAGCGGCGAGCTCGCTGCGTCCACCACTCGTTTGAGGGCTCTGCAGCGAGACGACTTGATGATCCGTGTTATTTATTTTCCCTACGGCGCCATCTTGGGCCTCTGTTAGTTCCTGACATGACCTAGGACTGCGATGGACGGTCTCTCGAAATCGCCCTCGTGGCCATCCATCCGGCGCCGGCGACCGTCGTCCACGCATCGCATGGCATGGCATCGCATCCCGCGCCCCGTCCTCCTCGCGCAGCGCGATGCAGTGCGCGGCGAGGCCAGATCCTTTCGCGTGCTGGTGATGGATGGATGAATGGATGGATGGATGGATGTGGATGCGCGCAGGCTCGACGCCCGCGATATCGCGCAGCAAAGATTGAATGAAGAAGGCGCGAACGAATGCGACCACGATGAAGAACAACCGAATGACCCTGTCGCTTGGTCGATCGAAGGCATGGTCAATTCATTCCATTGATTGAACGCATGCAATGGACGAACGGGAGGACTGAGCGCTAAAACCCTTCATCCCTCCTCGACCCGCATCGTCCTCGCGCTGCGCGGCCGGATTTTCGAGACCGCGGTGGCGAGAACCCCCTCGAGCAGCTGCAGCGTGAGCCCTTCCTTCGCCCGATCGAGCCACCAAGCAAGCACGCAAGCAAGCAAGCAAGCAAGCCCTCGAGCCATCGACCGCCACCCAGTTGTCTCCTGCCGCTGAGGCCAGAAACAGAAACAGAAACAGAAACAAACAGAAACAGAAACAGAAACCAACGAAGCGGGAAAGGGAAACAAAGAAAGAAAGGAAAGGGTGGAAAGGAAGAACGGCGCTTGCACGCAGCAAAGATCGAATTGGTCGGTCGCGCCGCGGAGAGGTCGGTCGCGCCCGCGCCTGCGGCCGGAGCGAGCGAGCGCGCGCGAGGCAGGCGGCGGCAGGCCGCGGGGCGCGCGAGCACAGGCGGACGAGCGCCGAGCAGCCAGGCGCGCGGCGGAGTCGGTCGGTTGGTTGGTCGGTTGATTGATTGATTGATTGATTGATTGATTGGTCGGCACAGCGGACGGCCAAAGATGGGCAAGAAGAAGGCCGCCGGCAAGAAGGCGCCCGCGGCGGCGCCCGCCGCGGCGCCTGCGGCGAAGCAGGACACGCAGACGCTGCCGAAGAAGGAGGAGAGCCTGTTCAAGGAGCTCGTGCGGCTGCACGAGAACAAGCAGTACAAGAAGGCGCTCAAGACGGCAGACACCATCCTCAAGAAATGCCCCGAGCACGGTGAGACCAACGCCATGAAGGGCCTCACGTTCAACAGCATGGGCGAAAAGGACAAGGCGTTCGAGCTGGCCAAGCTCGGTGTCCGGTATAACCTCAAGAGCGCCGTCTGCTGGCACGTGTATGGCATCATCTACCGCAGCGAGAAGAACTACAAGGAGGCCATTAAATGTTTTCAGCGCGCCGTCAGGTTCAACCCGTCTCATCTGCAGATTGTTCGCGAGCTCTCCGTGCTCCAGATTCAAGTCCGCGATATTCCCGGTTTTACCTCGAGCCGAATGGACCTCGTCCGGCAGCAAGGTGGTCTCCGCAGCAACTGGTTGGCTTATAGGTACGTTCATTTGCTTGCGCGCAGGCCCATCAACCTCTTTGGAAAGATAGAGAGATGCAGAAGACAGAGAGAAAGAGGAAAAAGAAAAGGCTTGATCGAAGCACGTTGCAGGGCTCTTTTCACCCTGGACGTGTCAAAACATAGCCAATACGAATGCGAAAAGAGCATGCATTTTTGGTCGCTGGCGCGATTTCATCAGTAAACCCCACTCGCGACCCGCATCACCCAATGCATGCACATCACGCTCTGAATCCCCCTCGTCCACCATCTATTTAGTGGTTCTTAATTTTCTGTCTCTCTGTCTCTCTCTCTCGTGAAGGCCTCGCGAAAGAAAAATGGAAAGGGAGAGAAAAGCAGTCGTTGACTAACTCGTGTCTGCTGAATTCCAATCAAACAGTCTCGCCCACCATCTCGCAGGAAACCACAAGATGGCAATCACAATTCTTGACCAATACTTGAGTACTTTGGCGACAGATCGTGAACCCTCGTACGAGGAGAGCGAGATCCTGTTGTACAAGCTGCAGATTCTCGAGGAAATGGGCGACAAGGAATCAATGATGCAACTTTTGGATCGGAATTTTTACGAGATTCTTGATCGCAACACCTGGCTCGAGAAAAAGGTACAGCTATACCTGGCGCTAGGTCGCAGGGAAGAGGCGCGGCAATATTTAAGCATTCTTCTCAAGCGCAACCCAGAGAACCATTTGTACCATCGGGATCTTCAGGTACGTGCATTTGACCTCAACTCGGTAGAAAGGGACGGAGTGGACGTGTGTGAGAGAGAGGAAAGAGAAAACGCGGGCCTTACTGCCACGACTTGCTGGTCCTCTTTGGGGAATACCGGACGAGTTGCCTCTGTTCCGCGAAAAGTTATGATCTGCTCTTAATTCTCCCTTCGTCAAGCCGTCCATCTTGACACGGGGAACATGAGCAGGCTACACGCAAAACTTGGTTTGCCAGGAACAACGCGCACTAACGAGCTTCATTGGTGCTGATGTCGGTTGACCTTTACAGGCTTGCGCTCTTGAAGTACAGGATTTGGACAGTCTCGAGGAATCAAAGCTTCCCGCAGATTCGATGGAGTACGTTTCTTTATAGATTTACCTCGGTGGATATGCCGGAGGGTGATGATCGTTTCGTGGAGAACGGGCGTCCGAGACGCGCGACGTTGCATATCTTTTTCTTTCGATGATGATAATCTTCACGTCGCCAAACACGGACAGCCCTCTGCCTCAGAATTGCGATTACGCAATAGAAACCCTCTGGGGGTCAGGTTGTCTTGTTGAGTGAAAATTCGCGCCCCTGGTGCAGTCTGAGAATTCTTGGTCGTGTGCGTCTCGATGCTAAGCTCATGATACGATCACACACTTTCGGCATTTTCTTTCCCAGCCGGTGTCCTTTTTCTCTTCGATAGCATAGAGAGCACAAGACTGACCTGCTTCTTTGCCCCCGATCCTTTGTTGGGTCTTCCTTTCTCCATAATTTACACGCACAGTCTTTCCGATGAGCAGATCTCCAAGCTTTCCGGGGAGTACGACGAGCTTTTTGCATCAATGAAGCGAAAGCCTAGCTCGTTGGGCCGGATTCCCATGGGGTATTTGCGTGGCGATGGTTTCCGAAAGCACACGGACACCTTTTTGCGTGCATCTCTGCGCAAGGGTATCCCCTCTGTGTTTTCTTCGCTCCGTCCGATTTACAAACAGGCGCTTCGCGGGAGTCCTGCGGTTTCTGAGCAGGTTCGGAAGAATGCGGCGGAGCGCGTCCAAATCATTGGCGAGCTCGTGGAGGGCTACGTCGAGAGCCTGGACAGCGTCGAGTCTCTGCCGGAATCGTCCGACAAGGAGGCTCCTACTACCAAACTCTGGGCGCTCTTCTTTCTCGCGCAGCATTACGACATGCTTGGTGAGCAGGTACGTTAGTTTTTTGAAGGGGTGTGACATGGTGCCATTGTAAACATGAAGCGAGGCAACGCAGAGCAGCAAGCAAGGAAAGAAGGCCAGAATCCCGCGGGAGGAAAAAACTTCACAGACCTGTTCTGAATTTCTTTGAGGAGCATTATCAACTTTAGCATTCTGATGGGCTCTCTGCGCTTTTTTTCCTGCACAATTGCTCGCGCCCGCTTCCTTTGTTTGCAATGGTATCTCGCCTTTTCGGGAAGAGAGGTGACGTGTTCGCGGGATCGGATGACAGCACGAGCTAACAAAACCGAGCAATGCAACTTGTGCTGTTGTGCTGTTGTACGATATTCTTACAGGAAAAAGCTTTGGAGCTGATTGAGCGTGCCATCGAGCACACGCCCACGACCTTGGACCTCTTTGTGGTAAGTGAGCCTTTTGTTGCGAATCAACAGATTGTGGATGGGTGCTTGCAGATACGTTGGATCATGCAGCGAATTGGTGGCTGGGACACTTGGACATGAAGGCAAAAATTCTATTCTACACCTTTAGAGCGGCGGATTTAATGTCATCCGTCAGTGAAAACAATTGTGACGCTGATCCTTCCCACACCATTCGCTGGTCTGCGTTCTTGCTGCATCGTCCATCTATTTTCAAAGATAAAGTATTCGGAATGAGTCTAACGTTTTGTGCAACGTTTTTCTTCCACCACACAGGTCAAGGGTCGCATTCTCAAGCATGCTGGTGATATGCAAGGTGCAGCAGACGCTGTCGAAGCAGGCCGCGAGCTTGATCTTGCTGACAAGTGGATCAACTCGAAGGCCACAAAGTATCATTTGCGCGCGGGGCGCATCGCCAAGGCCGAGGACGTTGTGGGTCTCTTTACCAAACACGAGGGTGATAGCCGTGGGTACCTCAAAGAGATGCAGGCTATGTGGTTCGAAAAGGAGATTGCGCGCTCCTTTTCGCGCGCCAAGGACTTGCAGATGGCCCTCAAGTTTCATGCCGCCATTGTTGAACACTTTGACGACTTTGAGGAAGACCAGCTCGAGTTTCACCTCTATTGCTTGCGCAAGGCTACGATGCGCGCATACCTTTCGACTTTGAGGCTCGAAGACACTATTCGTGGCCACCCCTCGTTTAGTGAGGCGGCACATGGACAGCTTTCGTGCCTTTTGGCCCTGCACGACCGCCCGCAGGATTACCAAGCTATTGTCGAGGAAGCCAAGAAGAATGCCCCGACGGGTACCGATGCTGCAGGCGATGGCTCGAACGGCGGCACCGAGGCGAGCAAGTCCAGTGAGCCAGACTACTCGGGCATGTCCGCGGCTGAGAAGAAGAAGGCCAAGGCAAAGGCACGCAAGGAAGAAGCGCGTCGCAAAAAGGAACAAGAGGAGAATGCCGCCAACGCAGACAAGGACGAGGCCGATGAGACCGGCAAGAGCAAGAAGCGCTCAGTGGCGGCAGACAAGGATCCCAAGGGCGCCAAACTGCTGGCTGATCAGGCTGCGGCGCCGCTGGATACCGCGCACGCGCTTTGCGAGGTACTGCGCAAGTTTGCACCGCACCGCTCGCTCGCTCAGCTCGATATCTTTGACGTAGAGGTTCGGCGTGGCAAGATGCTCCAGGCTCTTCGAGCCTTGAGCGCCGCTGCGGAGACGGCTCCGGATGGCGCCCAAAACCCTTTGGTTTTTGCTCGGTTAGCTCCATTCTTGCACTTTGTGCAGGCAGGCAAGATTACCTATGCCCCCTGGGTTAGCAAGTCCACGTGCGCCGCCGATGTGAACACCCCCGTTGACGTGGCCCTCGAGTTGGACCCGGCGGTCAAGACATGCATCGAGTCGCTGGCCTCGAAGTTGATGCAAGAGCCTGCTGGAGCCGCGGCGAAGACTTACTTTGAAAAGCACAGCGCTTCCGAGTCCCTGGCGGCCCGTCTTGCCGCTGCCAAGGCTCTTATTCGCGTGGAGGCCCAGACTGGCGATGCGGCGACGAAGACGCTCCGTGCGATCGTTAGCAAGCTCCCGGAAAAGGCCCGCTTCAAGGATCTGGCCGACATGCACGAAGCGCTTCGCGCGCTCGCCGCGCCCGATGCGCTTTTGAGCGAGCTTGAGGAGGCGATCAAGGTCAAGTTCCCGCGCAGTTCGCTCGCTATTCCGTCGCCCGATTTTGGCGTCGAGACAGACAAGGGAGAAGCTGGCGACAAGGCCGCCGATGTCGAGGCCTAAATTGAAATAGTGGAGTTGTACCAAAATGTTGTCTTGCTTCTTGCTTCGTTTATTTCTGTTCATTATTTTAGCGAGGCGGCCAGAGTGGTGACACCGACATGCAACGCAATGTTTGTTCGACGCGGGCAAAGTTCTCCTTTGACCCTCGGGAAAAAAGAAAAGAAAAGAAAGCAAAATTCTATGCGATTGTTGATGATGATGTTGGTCAATTTTTGCCCTTGGTGGTGAGCGTGCGCCAAGATCGCTCATAGCGAACGGCAGGTGGCATGAGTCCGTCAGGCTCCGCCTCCGAGTCGACGCAGCTGCTATCCTCCCCAGTGCCGTCACTTCCGGAGTCAGCCTGGTCCGCGGATCGCTGAGCAGATGCCGCGTCAGCAGCACCTTGTTTTGCCTCGTCGCTAGCGAGACCTGATTCAAGATCGTCGCTCGCATCGTGATGATGATACAGTGTCTTTGCTTCAGCTTGAGCTTCGGCGTATGCTTGTTCTTGCTCTCGCTCTCGCTCTTGTTGTCGTTCTTCCTCATCTTCAGCCTGTGCCGCACGTGCCTCCTCCGCTGTCATTTCCCGCAAAATGTTCTCGACTCGCTCTTCATGCAAGAGGCTGGACGTCAAGCCTGATCTATAATTGGCATCGCTGAACGGGGACAAGTTATGCTGGTCTTCAAGGTCGGGGGATGTTGGCGTCACAAGCGCGCTGCCATCGCGAAGTGGCGGCTCGTGAAGATCCTCGTCAAAGCGCTTGATGATCTTGGTACGGTGGTGTTCGATGGAATGGAGCTGTGCGCGGGTGACGATGCCAACGACGTGGTTGGAGGTGTTGACAATGGTAAGGTGGCGCAGACCAAGGTGACGAAAGAGTTGATGGACACGAGAGATGTAGACTGAATGATGAACCGTCAGCGCACTTGAGTTTAGGTACGGGCGCAGATCTACAACACGCTGCAGATCGTCTTGGCTGAGCTTCCGCATGATGTCGAGGATGCTGGGCGAGCGCGGATAGTGCTTGAAAAAGTCTCGCCACGCAATCGTGGCGCCCTTGCGCTTGAAGCGATCTTGTAAGGGAACGGCTTCGCTGATGAAAACTTTTTCGAAGAGCAAAATCAGCAACTCGCTGCGCAAAATGGTGCCCTCAAAAATACCCTTGCCGCGCACCTCGTTCACCTCGTCGGCATCGAGATTGTTGCGATTCGATCCGCGTCGCTTGCGATTTTTCAAGTTTCCGCGGCGCGAACCTTGACCCTGTCGACTCGCCTGTTCCGACATGGATGATTGCGCTCCCACATTGCTTTCACTTGACCCTGTAGCAGTGCTTCCAGGCTCAGTCCCGATAGGCGGGCTAATGTTGGCGAATCCAAGGGAGCCTGAAAAGGACGTCGCGGCCTCGAGATCAGAGCGGCTGCCAAGGCTCCGATGGCTCACCAGACGACGCGTATGTCCGAGATGCGGCGCTCTGCGCGGACGCTGATCCTGCTGCTGCTGCTGCTGCGCGTTCGTGTCGCCGCTAGTCTTGGCGGCATCAATGGCATCTTGCGTCTCGCTATGTTGGCGCGAAACCTGGCGCGAGCGCACAGTAATGTTTGATACGACTGGAAAGCCATTGTGCGAACAACTCTGTAACACTTGGAGAATGTCGCCAACGCGTTCAAAGAGATTAAAGACGATAGGCTCTTTGACCATGACCTCGCGGACACGAATCTTGTGCGCATTCGGCGGCGGTTCATCGTGCACAAACTTAATGCCCTGGAGCTCGATATGCATGTCATAGAGACCTTCTGTGAAAAGGTCGCCGACGACCTTGGAGGACATGATGGTGACCATGAGCGGGATGGCAAAGGTTGAGTTGTTTGTGGTCTCCATGAGAATGACGACGATGGAGATGGTCATGCGCGTAATCCCGCCGAGCATGGCAGCGCCCCCGATCAAGGAGTACGTTCCCGGGTCGATCGCTCCAAACATGTCGCGCAGTGTTCCATCGTCAATCGCCCACATGACCTGACCAAAGACGCGGCCGAGGGCGGCGCCAATGGTGATGGCCGGTACAAAGAGCCCGCTCGGAATGCTCGTGCCGTACGTGAGGCAGGCAAGAAACCAGACGGACAGCCCAAAGAGCAGCAGGGCAGGCACTTCGTAAAGAGCCTCGCTGTGAAAGAGACGGCGGACGGCTGAGTCGAGCGAGGAGAGCATGAGCGTCTCGAGGTCGTTGACGTCGTCAGGGTCTGTGCACATGTTCCCTCGCATGGCGATTTGTGCACAAGTTCCGTTTGCAGTTGGGATGATCGGATCGCCCGAGTCGCTCCAGACAGCATAATGCACGTCGCTCTTGGCGCGGCAGGGGTACATGGAAGAGAGGCCAAAGAAGATGAGCGAGGTGAAAAAGGCTACGGCAAGCGACTCGACGAGGCGGACGCGCGGGTCGACGATATATTTTGCTCGAATACGGCTGAGCACGAGGTTGGCAGAGTTGAAGGCAGCGCCAAGCAGGCCTCCAAGTGCGCCGATGATGACAAAGATCGGGAGCTGCATGAAGCGGTACGGAGGCTGCAACGGGTAGCACGGGTCGCGAGAGGCGCCTTCAAAGCTGCCAAAGGACACCACGGCTGACTGCGACATGAGACCCCATTCCGCGGTGTCCTTGACGCCCGAGAGCACGACATCGACAAAGGAAGCACAAGCCATGGTTGCGAAAAAGGTAAGCCAGGTGAGTCGCACGCTCCAAAAGGAGGCAGCTTCCTCGATAACAAAGAGCACGCCACCAAGCGGCGCAGAGAAGGCGGCTGCCACGCCGCAGGCGCACCCAATCGAGACAAAGCTTCGCTTTTGCTTGTCGCTTCGAAACGAGAGAATGCCGAGTCCGAGTGAGTGGAATTCGTCTCGACCCTGCGAGACAATGGCGCCGACGACGGCGCCTGCGTGCATCATGGGTCCCTCCTTGCCCAGCACGAGAGACCCTGAGACGCTGAAGATGACACCGGCTAGCTTGCTGACGAGCGTGCGCACGGAGATGACACGATGGATTTTACGGCCATTCAAGAAGCTCTTGATCTCTGGGATCCCGCTCCCCTTGGCCTTGAGATCAAGAAAGGCTACAAAGGCGGTGGCGATGCTGACGAAGAGAATGTTGTATCCGGCATAGTAGACGAAGGCGCGACCGTGGGTGTCGTGGACGAGTTTCTGGTTCATGACCTCGAACTTGTGGCCCGAGAGCGCCTCGACGCTGACGTCGACGATGATGGCGAGACAGCCGACAATGATGGCGATGACAAGCCCTGTCAGCCAGCGAACAGCCTCTACGTTTTGAAGGATTCCGCCCGTGGCGGATTCCTGGTTGAGCTCCTCGACGTGCTGCGAGTACAGTTTGTTTTCGGAGGTGTCAAAGTCGAGGCCTTCTTCCTTGTTTGGTGTACGCAGCGAGTTCCAGTGTGCCTGCGCTTTGTGCACGAGACGCTGCAGACACGTTCTGTCGTCATCGGGATATCCCCTCATGAAATCGACGAAGCTGCGGTTTCCGTCCGTGCCCTGCTCACGTTCTTGCAGGCCGCGGGCCGCGTTCTGGTGTGCTTGCGCGTCGTTAAAGCTGCGCCAGCTCTCGGCATCCACGAGCTGTCTGCGCCCGTCCCCGCGACGTTCCTCGCGCTGCTCGAAGCTGCTCTCGTCGGCGCCGAGCAAGGGCTCGAGCGCGGCTTCGCTGCGGCGGGGCATCGTATCCTGTATCCTCTTCCCGGGGCCGGGGCCCGAGACCGCCCGCCGGCCTCCTCGAGAAAACCCCGGGCCGCGCTCCCTCCTCACGCCGCCGCCTCCCGCCCCTCCTCTCGCCCCGTCGCGCGCGGCGCTCGCGCCCAGGCCGAGCGAGGTCTCTCGTTCGGGATCTGCTTCGCCTGGCTGATGTCTTGTGTTTGCTTGCTCGATCGCTCGCGCGATTCTTTCTTTCCGAGGTTTCCGCGCCATCTTCACTTCATCTTCAACTTTCGCCCGGGCATATCGCAACAGCGGCCAACCCCGAGCCGCCGGCTCGACGACGACACGAGGCGCGAGGCGTGGCGAGCTCTGGCAGGACACACGGCACGGCATGGCATGACTTGGCTCGGCTTGGCTTGGCTTGGCTTGGCACGACATTTCATGGCATGCCAAACATGGCTTGGCACGGCATGGCAAACTCGCAAACACGGCTGGGCGTGGCACGGCACGGCTTGGCGTGGCGTTTGCCCTGGCAAGCTCGGCGTGGCGGCGTGCAAAAGCGGCTCTTGGTCGAGGCAGCGCAGCGCAGCGCGGGGCTGGGCGGCGCGGCGGCGTCGATGATCAGCGCGTGGAGCGGGAATTCACCCGGCTCGCGCACGTGCCGCGCGGAGACTCTCGGCGCGGCTCCAGGAAGACGAGATGATGCCGGTAGAGTATTCGTATGCGAGACGGACGGTTGTCGTGGACGGACGCCACGCGACGAAGATGTCTGCCCATGGTGGGTGGACGGACTCGGACTGGAGGGAGGAGCAGCATTGCAGCAGCTTGGTGGTGATCTTCGGTCGTGATGCCTAGGGGAGATGAATGCCAGCCAGCCTGGGCGGGGAGCAGGGGTCGCAAACTTGAATGTGGCGTTCGAGCGCGTCGGCGTCGTGGAGGTCTCTCTCCGCCCGCATCGCCAGAGACGTTCGATGCGAACCGCCGTGCCGACTCCTGGCGGCGCCTGTCCTTGATGACGTCGTGGAAATGCCGTCTTTGGGAGTGCGGACCAATTTGCATGCGGTAACTCGGTTACGATCGAGAGGCGGCGGTCCCACCACCTCCACTCGACCTGGCTGGCTGGCTGGCTGGCTGGCTGCTTGGCTGGCTGCTTGGTGTGGCTGGAAGAGCCGCCGCTGTAGCCAGCAACCAACTGCAACTGTCTGGAGGGTGTCAGATAGCCAGCGAGCCAGCCACACCAGCCAGCTGCAGACCCTTCCGCTAGAATGACTCTCTTAGCAGCCGGCGAGAAGGTCGAACGTTTGCATTTCTTGCATGCAGGATGTGATGTCTGCGTCGAGAGGAGAGCCGTAGTGGATGTCGCTGTGCGCGGCAGACGCAAGACCAAGCGCACCTGGGAGAAGGTCCCCCAAATGTCTCTGCAGCAAAGGTCTTTGCAGCAATGGTGAAAGATAGTGTACAAATCTTTGATTGAATTCACAGTCAGGTATAGGTATACAATCTAACGAAGCGCGACTACGCCACGGGGAGCGATGAGGATATTCCCTTGCGCGAAAGAAACGTGGAGAGGCGCGGAGATGAGCGACGGAGCTCGTGCGTGCTGAGCTGCGTCTTGAAGTCAGCGTTGATCGTGGTGGACTGCAACAGCGCACAGAGGAGCTCGCGAACGAAGTCGTCGCGAGGACAGGCTGCGTACGAGTGCTGGCAAAGCATGGCCTCTTTGCCAAGGGCGTAGGCAGAAAAAGCAGAGAGAGCGTCGCGACCCCGCGGAGACGCATTGATCTCGAGCATGACGCTCGCGTCCTTGAGCCAAATCCCGAGAAAGGGCATGCAGCCCAGCGCATGAGGATTGGCGCCCGGAGTCGGGCTCTTGCTGAGGTCCGCGCGGTACACGAGATAATTTTGGCGCGGGGACACGACACGTTGGAGCTTCTCAAAAGCGACGCGCTCCTTGGCAGGGGCGAGTTTCCAGACCCAGGAAAGCGTGGTCTGTCCGAGCCCAGCGACGAGGGCAAAAAGCAGGTGGAAGCTGCGAAGTTCGCGGCAGGCGATGGCAGCGTGAAGAAAAAACAAAAGAGCTCGCACGCGGCTCGATGCGTTTTGATGCGCATGCGCCAAGACGTCCGTCTCGACCCACGAAGCCACGACCTCAAAGACGCTGACGAGACGATTGAGGTTCGGGCACGGTGCAGCGCGCACGCGGCCGGCTCTTACGGCGCGACCCAGCTCAAAGACGCGAATCTCGTCGCAAATACAGTCTTGTACGAGAAGCGTGAGCTGTAGGGCGGCCTCGCTCGGATGCAGGCGAAGGAGTTGCGTCAAAAGGCCACGGCGGATCTCGCGCGGTGTGGCGTTGTCCAGGTTGATGGCCTCTGCAGAAGAGGCGCGAAGGCGCAGATGGCCAAGAAGCGTTCGAAGCTGCTTGGATGGCGACAAGGAGGACGAGAACGTCGAAGAACCGGAAGGCGAAGCCGCTCGTCGACTACGGGGCGAGGCCAGCAGGGAGGCGGCCGAGTCCAAGGACTGTGCCGAGGCCCACGAGGCGACGGAGCCGCGTCTCTCCATGGACAAGCGTTCGGCGGCAAACTCGGACGCGGAGAGCCCGAACCAGCACGCACTACCCCTGCGCGCAGATTCCGCATCGAGAAAGCCCAAAAGGTCCGCTTCGGCAGAAGCGGCGACGCTCTCCACGGAAACGCCAGCGGAGCGAAAGGTTCCTTGAAAGTCATCTTGAGGGTCCTCGGGTACATCCTCGGGTTTTCCGAGCACGGCATACGCCGCGGACTCGAGCGCGGCACTTGCAAACTGTGCCTCGAAGGACTCGCGAGGCGCATCGCAAATGTCGAGAATTTCGCGCAAGAGGGTATTGGTTTCAGGCACGATGCGAAGCTTGGTTCCGCCGTCCCAGTGCATGAGCCATTCGGCAATAAGAAAGAGGGCTACCTCTTGCGGTGATGTGAGCTCGCCGCCACTGTATACAGGAACGGATTGGAGTGCGTGTGCGCCAGCGTCCCGCGCGGGCTCGAGAGCGAGCTCTTTGCACCATGAGAGCAGAGTGACGGCCTTTGTGGAGAAAATGATCGTGTTGAGGGCTTCATGGACTTCCTCGGCGGAGAGGTGGGCTTCGGGCGTGAGCGTGTGAAAAAGAAGATTCTTCACGACGCCGGCGGCGCGCATGCTTTCTTCGAGCTTGAGGTGGCCGTGGTGGCCGCTCTCGTCCTCGTGAAGCTCGATGCGCGTATCGCACTCCATGTCTTCCTCGGCTTGGTTGTTGTTCTTGTTCTTGTTAGTATTCTCACGAGCAAGCCTCTCACGGGGGGCATGTATCCTCAGCTGGCCGGGGAGCGCCCTCCTCCATCTGTGCGGCCTGCCGGAGAACCTTCTCTTGGCCATCATCTTCTTTTTGTCGAAGGCGGCCTCCTCGTGGCCCATCTTGGCCAGGGTGGCCCTCTTGGACGCGCCCACGGTCGGCGCCGCTGCCGTGGCGGCTGCCTCTGCGGCCGCGACGGTCCTGGCGACCTCCTCGTCGTTGCAGATTTGCGACATGGCCGTCTCGGCCCCGGCCCATGAGCGGCGCGTCTGACCCGCGGCGGCCGCGGCGTGGCTCGCAGAATGGATTCTCCCTCGGCCGCCAGCTCCTCGCCCTCCTGGCTCCACTTTGCCCGCAGCGGGGTCCTCCTCGACGCGCACGGCCTGGACCTCGAGGCGCTCCCGCTTCGCCTCGAGTTCTTCCCCTTGGTCCCGTGCCGCGGCGGCCGACTCCTTCGCGGCCCTCGGCTCGCGCCGCGCGCGGGCGGGCGGGCGCGAGGGCGGGCGCGAGGGCGCGCGACGCGGCGCGGGCGCGGGGCGCAGCGAGGCCGGCCGGCCTTGGCCGCGATGCGGAGCGAGCGGATGCACGACGACCACGACCCTCGATCTCCACGTGCGCGCGCCTCGCAGCAGCGGCAGCAGGCGCCGCGCGGGGCGCGAGCGCGAGCGCGAGCGCGCAGAGCGGCGCAGCGCGGAGCGGCGCGGGTGCGCGGGGCCGGGCTCGCTCGGGGCTTGCCGGTCTGCCTCGCCTGCGCTCGGCTTGCTTGTGTCTCTCTCGCGTCTCCGTCTGTCGCCGATCGCGATGTGCTGCGCTGCGACTCGGGTTTCCAGGTGCACGGCCGGGCACTCCAGGTGCAGAGCACCAGGCCCTCGGCCGGGCTTCGCTCTGCTGCTCTTCTTCTGCTCTGCTCTGCTCTGCTCTGCTCTGCTCTGCTCTGCTCTGCTCTGCTCTGCTCCGCTCTCCGCGCGTCGCCTCGGGGCGGCCAGACCTGGCGCGCTTCGGCGCGAGCGGGATCTTGGGTGCCTCGACAGAGACCGCGCAGACGACATGGGCTTTTAGGGACGCGCGGCGTGGATACGGGCAGCTTCGCAGCTTGGCGAGACGGGCGCCGAGGCCGCTGCCGGGGCGGGGGCTCTGCCGCTGCGGCGAACGGGCGATGCCATTGGCGCGGCGGGCCCGCCTGCGATGGCGCAGCGCTGCTGCTGCTGCGCAAGGGCAGAATGACGTCGAGGGAGGGCACGTGCCCACCGAGCACGCACAATGCACACACCCCGTCGCGTCACATCTTGAGACTGCACAGCGAAGCGAAGGCGAGCAGTGCAGCGCATGGGGATAGGTAGGTAGGTGTTCACCATATGATCCCATGCCGCGTCGTGCGGGCGGGGTGAACCACGATAGAAGGTTCACGGGCTTTCACAAAGACGATGGAGCACACGCAAGGTGGTAGGGTGGACGAGATCAATCGGAAGGCGAATCAGTGAGCCGCCACTGGAAGTGTGAGCGGCGTCGCGAGCGAGCATCGAGCAACGAATTCGGTTTGTGCAGCTCCAGCTACGCACGCAGCGGGTAGCCTGCACTGTTGCAAAGATGCTGTGTATAGAATGAAAGAAGCACACTAGACGAAGCTTGCTTGTCTTGTCGTGATGCCTGACTCCAACCAGCACGAAAGTGGCTCCATGGCCGCGTGAAGGTCTATTTAAGGCGCAAAATTACGCAAGAGGACAGATGTCGCAAGGCGATAAAGCACGGTTGAGAACGGCTGCCATGAAGAGGGAGGTTGAGCTGCATGGCATCTCAACCCTTGCTGCTCGCGGCGCCTTTCGAAGTCAGAACTACTCCTACTAATTAACACGGAGTTCGC
>BGKB01000334.1:0-15524 GCA_003116975.1 Aurantiochytrium sp. KH105 | reverse complement strand
TTTTGAGTTAGAGGTAAGGAATCAATCCAGACCAGCCATCTCGCGTGCGAGGCTGCAAAATGGGTTGCAGCAAGCTGGGTTGCGGCAAGCTGCGTTGCGGCAAGCTGGGTTGCGGCAAACTGCGTTGCGGTAAACTGCGTTGCGGCAAACTGCGTTGCAGTGTGGCGCGGCATGACTCTGATATTGCAGACTTAAAAGTTATGGTCATCTTGAAGCTTCTTCAACCGCTTATTGGACGAAATTATGCAAGGAACAGATGGTAATGATGTCGAAGACTGATTGATGAAGTATCTTTCGGGGTCTTAAGTAATACTATATATACCTTGTTTACGTTGTGATCCGACTCCTGAGGAATCACAAAAAAAGGAGCTGGGCGTTTTCTTGGATCGTTTTCTTACTAGGTTACGTACGATGCATTGCCTGTTCTTCCTTCTATTATGGTATGTTCTTCAAAGTTGCTCATTCTTCTTTTTTTTCCTTTCTTTCCATCGAAAGAGTGTGTTTCAAATGGCGGCTAAGTCTGCAAAAGAATGTAACATTGCTTGCCGTGCACGGCTCGCCTTCTCTGGTGGAGCGCAGGCCTTGTTTCTCTGCAGCCAACCAAGGCAGGCAGCAACGAGCAATCAATGATCACTTATGATCGCGTTGCCAGCCACTGATGTCAAGCGGCGCGCTGCACAAAACAAGACTCTCACACCTTTCCTTGCTTTTTGAAAGATTCCGCTCGACATTGAATGATCCCAATATCGAATAGACCCATCCGAGCAATCGATTACTTCTCAATAATTAGATTGACAGAGAAGGGAAGAATTGAAGGTGAGAAAGTGAGGGTGACAAGTAGTTGTTTTGGGAAAGGGACATAACGTAAGTAGACAGCAGCAGCGCCTCAGAAGCGGTGAAGTCAATCTTGCCTTGCATGCATGGAAAGACTTGCTTCTGTATGTCATGGCAACTAAAACCCTATCAATCACTAACTAGTTGAGTTCATGCGACGTTAAGAGAAGTTATTTGTCTAAGAGCTCTCGCAGCATGAGCCAAGGGATTTGTGATCAACAAGCTCTCCACTACATCCTCTTGACGAACCCCGTGGTGGCGAGAACATCAAGCCCCCCCACCAAATCAATTCGTAGTTGCAATCTGTTTGACTCATTTCAACACGTAGATAGATTCATTCACTCCTCCCAAACATTCATACCCAGGCCAAGCCTAGCCTAAAAGGAAAGGCCATGCTTGTTGTGTTGCGTTGACTCATCGCATTGTCCAAAAAGCTGACTGATTCGAACTAAGAATTGGGGAATTGTAAGGTGTGTGTGGTTCACTTGATTGACTGACTGATCGATCGACTGTGAGCAATTCACCCGAGCGCGCGCAATTTGAAAGGAGAGATTGCAACTAACCACTCATTGTGGAAGGCCTGGTCGTGACATAGGACAGCAAGAAAGAAGGAAATAGTTTCCTTTTCTCCGGGTCAGGTTGACTCTGCCTGCGTCTCTGGCTCACTCGATCCAGCGTACGCACAATCGCACTCGTTTGATGATTGATGATCGAAGGATTGGATGGAGAGGCAAAGGAAACACTCGCATTTGCATGCACGGTCCTCTTTTTCTTCCTACGTGCCCCCCCTCTCTCTACTTTTTTGAAGGGACCAAATTTCCTGTCTCTTTGCCCGGCCCACCTCCGCGAGCGATTGTTGCGATTCCAGTTCGGGGTATCGTCGCCTCAGCCCGGGCAGGAAGAGCTAGCTGCTGCTGACTAGCTATCAGCACTCACTGGCGACAGGAGGAAGGCGGAGGAGAGGACTCCAAGGCTGAGGCTGCTGACCCGTTCGCGCCGCCGGCATGGCTGGCTGGTCGACGAACGCAAACTACCACCGATCTCTCTCTCTCTGACTCTCTCTGTGCGTGTGTCTCAGGGCTGACTGAGACTGGGAAAAGGAAAAGATACAAATGGATCGATCATTCATTGATGGCCGCGAACGCTGCTTGTCAGTCAGACGGCGGAGCCCCCGGCAGCCAAACCAGACCAAACCAGCAACCTGACCGCGCTTTGATAAAGGAGCAAGCAAGCGAGCGAGCGAGAGAGAGAGGGAGAGAGAGAAAGGCAGAAAAGGATGAGCGCTACCCTTGCGCTGCGCGCAGGCCTGCGTGTGAGCCGGCATGGCGGTCTCCTTGCGCGGCCCATGTCCACCTCGTCTCGGCCTGCGATGACGACCCTTGTGAGCAAGCAGCAGCAGCGCCAGCGCCTCTTTGCCGCTGCGGGCGCCTTTGCGGCTGTTGGCACTCTTAGCGCTGCCCTCGCTGCGCCCTCTTGGACCCAGACCGAGGAGGCCGCGCCAGAGACGAGCGACCTCAAGCAGGCACTTTCGCCCAAGGAGTTCCGTAGCTTCAAGCTCCTCTCCGTCGAGCAGGTCTCTCACAACACCAAGCTGCTCCGCTTCGCACTTCCCAGCGATCAGCACGAGGCCGGACTCTCGGTGGCAAGCTGCCTCGTTGCCAAGGCCAACATTGATGGCAAGAATGTCATTCGCCCCTACACCCCCGTCTCCCTCAACCATCAGCGTGGCTACATTGATCTCGTAAGTTCTTGGAGTTTGGCTTTCCTATAGATAGAGCACCGAACGTGCCTTCGCGCCTGCCTGCCTGCCTGCCTGCCTGCCTACTTGTCTGCTTGCCACTCATCTATGCGGCTCGTGATAATTCATACACGATTCGCAAAGCAACAAAGTATCGCGCGTGCCTCGTATTTTGTTTTGAAGCGGAAAAGGTCTTTGCTGGCCTGAAATTGTTGTTCATGCGAACTAACTTTAGCCAACCTTGGAACTCACCTTTTGCTTCACAACATAGCTCGTCAAGGTCTACCCCCAGCCCGGCGGCGTCATGTCCCGCCACATCGACTCGCTCAAGCCTGGCGATGAGCTGGAGATGAAGGGACCTTTCCCCAAGATTCCTTACAAGAAGAACATGGTCAAGAAGATTGGCATGGTTGCTGGTGGCACCGGTATCACCCCGATGCTTCAGGTCATTCGCGAGGTCCTTAGCAACCCTGACGACAACACCGAGATTAGCATGATCTTTGCCAATGTAACAGAGAAGGACATTCTCCTCCGCGACGAGCTCGAAGCCCTCCAGTACTTGTACCCCTCCTTCAAGGTCTACTACACTCTCGACAAGCCGCCTTCCAAGTGGAAGGGTGGCGAGGGTTTTGTCACCGAGGAAATGATTCGCGAGCACCTTCCGACCCCGAACGATGACTGCAAGATCCTTGTCTGCGGACCCAAGGGCCTCATGGATCACGTTTCCGGTCCCAAGGCCTCCAAGACGGATCAGGGCGAGGTTGGTGGTCTCTGCGAGAAGCTCGGCTACAACAAGGATCAGGTGTACAAGTTCTAAGCAATTCGTTCCGTCACTGATTCTAGGCATAGGCCTAAATTCCACATGAACACGAGGCTACATGAAAAGGGTTCATTGATCGATCTCCTTCTCCGCTTTTCTTGCCTTCTTGCTTTTTATAATAAAGTGAGAGCTTGCAAATACAAGTAGACTTATGCTTAATCATTTTTTTAGATCTTCTTCATTAGGGAAGAAGATAACGTCATCCTTCAAGTTGCCGTCAGTGATCTTGCATCCGCAGCTGCTTGCAAAAGACCAAGAAGAGACTGTGTATGGGTCGGGTTGGGGTTATGGACTTTTCTCATTATCTCGACCACCTTGCATGTATCCATCCGCTTTGCTGGTGGTGCCTCTACTTGCTGTTCCCCGGTTACGAAGCAGAGCCCGAATCTCATTGCACAGCAGAGGAGGGCTTGAATCATTTGAGGTTGCTGGCCTCTGCCGTCCATCCCATCTGTCATTCTACTACCACCACCGTTTGGCAACGGTTCCGAGAACGTTCCTCGAAACGATCCGTTGATGAGTTTCGGTGCAGCAGTACAGTGCAGTTCTCAGCCGCACAAGGTCATCATCTATCAACTAATAAATTGCCTCTTCTTACATTAAGAGAAAGCTCTTTGCAAGCGGTAGAATAGGTGAGCTAGGTGACCACATCTCTGTCACGTGTCTCGATTTCTCTGCGCTGTACGCACGCACACACGCACACACGCGCACGTGGAGATAGGGCGCGCCCGCCCGACACCCATTAGGCCCATCTAGCGATCAGCAGGAGCAACAGCAGACCCAACGTCGCGCTTTGGGGGAAAAGCATGACTATGGCCGCCGAAGACGCCGGTGGCGAGACCGCGCAAGGCTCCAAGGACGCACCTTACGGCACAACCAGCGAGGGGAACCAAACGAAACCTGAAGTTGAACCCGATTGCAACGCCACCAAAAGAGAAGGAGACCAAGCCGACAATGCATCGGAAATGTCAATCGTCGCTGTGTCTCGCGCAGGCGTCGACGAGCAACGCCTTTTGCTAAGGTCGCGCGAAAGCGAAGCTACAGTTATGAGTGGCCATCCAGCATCAGGTGATTTGCTCGTGGTGCCTAGGCGTGCAGTCGTTATGCGCGAGATCGAAATCCAAAAGGCCAAAGTCCGTGAGAAGTTTGCCCTTCTCAAGGCTCTAGAGCATGATGAAAGCTACACAAACAAGCAAAAGCCGAATTCACAAATGCTGCAGGAGCAGCAACAAGAGCAAGAGCAAGGACATCAGCCACCTCAAATCACATCAAAACAGCGCAGACAAGCAGCAAAACGCTACGCAGAACTCGAATCGCTTCGCACAGCGCTGGACGAAGCACAAAACGAAGAGTCCGTATTCCCCGAATGGCTCTCACGTCGCGAAGACTTTCAATGCGTTTTCCCTCGGTATTCCTCGAAGCCAATGGAGCTCGAAGATCTTGTCTTGTTCGGAATGGACAAAGAAGTCAAGCTACGTACCTCCATGGACATTGATACGACTGTGCGCTTTGTGCAAAGGTGTCATGCATTCAAAGATATGTCTCCCGACCTCTGCCGCGGCCTGACCAAGTTCATGCACATCTCGCGTCACCCGCCAGGCACGACGCTCTTCGAGCAAAACGAGGCTGCGAATGTCGTCTATTTTATCCTGCGTGGGTGCGTGGAGCTCCGACGCGGGCCTTCTGCAGCGGCGGGAGGCGAACGGCGGCAAGAGGAAATACAGCTTGGCGCAACCTTTACGCGCAAACTTCGGCGAGGAGAATGTTGCGGAATTGAAGCCTTGAGTCTCGACCTGGATAGAACAAACCGCTACGAGGCGCGCTGCGTTGCTGACGACACTGCATGCAGTGGGTCGAGCGATACCAGGGCGGTTAAATCGCCAGGAGCAGAAGAGAGTCTTGCAGGAGCAGGGGCCTCCTCCATGTACGCTAGCATGAGGCGCTCGCCTCTTGTGAGCATGGACGAGACAGCCGTTTCCGCGCCAGATATTGTTCTCCTCGCACTGAGTGGCCAAGACTGCCGCACCACCACCAAGGTGCACTTGCAGTCTCAGCATGCGCGTCTGAGCAAGTTTCTGCAGACCCAACTTCCCTTGTTCCGCGGGTGGAGCAAGCACAGGGTTAATCAGGTTGCGCCCCTTCTCGTCGAACGTCGATATCGGCCCGGAGATGTCATACAGCGAACGGGCGATCCTGCCGGGGACCTCTTCTTTGTGTACCAGGGTACATGCGACGCGGAGCGCGAAGTTTCCCGTGTGCACACAAACCGATGGCCCAAGGCACTGTCGAGAGATCGTGCAGCCAATCTCCGCGGTATCGAACACGAACAACGAGAGACACGAATGGTCAAGTCAGTCAAGCTTGCGGAGCTGCGTCCCGGGACCTACTTTGGCGAGGAAGCGCTCATTGGATACTCCAAGCGTCGTACAACCGTGACAGCAACGCGCATGACAACGCTACTATGTCTCCCCAAGGAGAATCTACACGAAATGTTTTCGACTCGGATGGTTCAGGATATCAAGCAGCGTCACGACGCTCTATTTACGAGTGACGAGGAAATTCTTGCAGAACACGAACACACGCAACGCCTCGAGCGCGAATACGAGCTTCTCAAACGCGCCGCCTTTGGGCCAGCCTACTTGCGACGCGCGCAGCAGCGGCGATTGCAAGCTCAGGGGGACAATAACACGCAACACCGCTCTCGCGGCGTCAGACACTCGCAGTCGGCCCCACTTTTGACCAACACAAGCGTCGTTCTTCCGTCTCGGACGCCTGGAAAGGCGTTGCCCAAATCTAGAGCGTCCGGGAAAACTCGGCACGTCTCTGCGTCTCAGAGTACCACGGCTCTTCCGTCGTTGCATACTCGCATTCGGAGGTAGCCTTTCGTAAAAGAAAAAGAACAAAGAACATAGGCCTCCACTGTTTACTTGCACGGGCAGCATTTGAAACACAAGTGTGTGCAGTATCAGTTGACGGTAGTTTCTTCAGAGAACAAAAAGAATGGAAAGTAGAACTTGATTTTACTAAATGTAAAAGAATTCCCGCTTCGTGGCCAGCACGAGACGGGAAAGTAGATTGTAAGCTTCCCACGTCGCTGCTCGGAGTAAGCTTCAATGTTCGGTGGATTCGGGCATGTTTCGGTTCTGCCGGCTTGTGGCATCGACTTTGGTTGCTGCCAATCTATCCGGCTCAGTGGTCCCAGGTCGCGATCCTGCCTCATCTTTGCTAAGTAGGTCTATGATTTGACTCATATCATTTCGGCTGTGCACCCAATGCACACGGATCGATGCGTTGTTCCTGCGTCGCGCTCCTTCGATATTTATCATCGGAGATCCGTCTCTCTTGGAGCAGCTTCCCGCCTACTATCAGGTCTTTGGGAAGGTCCGATTCCTTGTCGTGGTTCAACAAGTATGCACGAACTCGTTTTCCGTATTACAGTCACGGTTCCAGAGAATCTGACTCGACCGCGTAGGCATAGGGCATACGAACGTCCTCCTCATAGTCCTACCTTCTAACATCCCAGGTTCATTTTATTTTAATTTCTCGCTCATGTAGCAAGGTTCATGAGACGATTCGTCTCGGAACGCCTCCCGTTCGTCCATAATCTGAAAAAGCGCAAAGTTTTGTATGTCTTCTTTAGTTTTCAAATAGAGGTCTTCGTAATGTACGTATGCCCTAGCTGGTATCGATCGCTGTTTCGCCAACCCCACTCGTCATGAATGTACACATCACACAGCACGCAGCCAAAGCATGGACACCAGGCTCACAGCAAAAGATCTCGCACTGACTGTCGAGAATGCTTTGGGCGAGCTCGAGGGGTTGATGGTTTCGTTGCCAGACAGAACGCTCGACGGAACATTTGTCAAGCACTCGTAGGGATGGTAACCCGATGTCTCCTCCGAAGTTTCAAAGGTCTCAACAAAGGTTGCAATTGAGCATGAGCTAAAGGTTTGACTAGCAAGATCGGCTGATGCGTCAACGACACTCGCCATCACCGAGCCTGAAGTAGCGCAATTGTCAGCACCTGACGTACCATCGTGCACAAAGCCAAGCTGATGGCCCGTTTCGTGTGCCACGGTTTCTGCGCCAAGAAGCTCGTAGCCAACAATCATTTGAGAAATCGCGGCAGCGCGGCGAATACAGCAACCATTCACTGCCAGAACGCTGCAGCACCCGCCCGTCGCAGAAAGGCATTCGGAATCATCAACCCGGGAACAGAGTGTTTCCTCGTCGCAGACTGAGCCCAAATACGCCAGCCCGACAACAGAGTCGGTGAAATCCGTTCCCGAGAGAAGATGCATGGTATCGTGCGACGGAAGGCTGTCCAAGTTGCTCCAGCGATACTCGTTAAACGCGCTGAGAAGCTCTGTCACGTTTGTCTCCCCATTCGTATCAGCGTCCACCCCAAAGACATCTGTTGTGAGTAAAATTTGACCAGAAAGTCCAATATTGATGTTGACTCCAGACCAGTCCGCACTCGCATAGTAGGCAGCGACTTGGTTCATGATGCGCAGGTTCGCAGCCGTGAGGTCGGTTTCGTTGGCGAAGCTTGAGACCCGCTCGAGATCAGATACGATGAGAATCTCGATATACAGCTCTTCATCACCACTGATGCTCGTACCGACTTCCGTTGTACGCGCATTGGCATTTGACGACGCGGCGCTGGTTGATGCTGATTTGGTAAAGATGCCGTCGTCCGTTGACACGTTAATGTAGGTTGGGGCGGGTTGTTGCAACACCTGGTCCATGTCAAAGCTGCCATAAAGGTCCCCGAGCTTTCGAGCGCGCGCCGAGTCTGAGCCGAGCTTGTGCTCCAGCTCAAAGCGTTGCCCGTCATTGGTGAGGATGGATCCCGTCAGCACGCCGCTACATGTCGAGATGGCCACAACGGCATTGTTGCTGCTGCTGCTGCTGCTGCTGGCTTCACGCTTGCTCAGAAAGTAGCAGTCGCGCTGAGGAGCAGCATCTTCGATCGTTCGCATACTTCCGTCGGCTTCCACGGCGAGCTCTTTATAAGAGTCCGCCAGGAGCCAGAGGTTGATCTCGAGCTCGGTCTCGACGATGACGCCGTTCGGCAGCGTGATGCGAATGGCTTCGACATCGCTTGTTTCACTCTCGCGCAGTGCATTTTCTCGCCCATTCGCGCGGTCCTCGGCGAATCGCAACTCGGGCGCGGGAACATGTACGAAGCCGTCGTTCCCCAAATTCCTCGCCTTTGTGCCTTCTGCGTGACCCAGCAAAGCCACGGCCATGAGCACGGCCAGCAAATTGGCGAGACTCATCGCCCGGCGGCTACCTGCGATCATTTCGTCCGCCTTGGTCTCTCTGTCTGTCCACGAGCGTGCGGCTTGTCTTGCGTATTTGCTTTTCCTTTTTTACCTTCGCAGCTGGCAGGCAGCCGAGGCCGCACGATCCGGTCGTGCGACTCTGCTGATTTCGACTTTACTGCTGTTTGCCGACCACTACCCGTCTGCTGCTGGCCGGCCTTACCTAAAATATGCTCTGCCACTACAGTCTCCCTGCCTGTGACTGTCCTTTTCCGAGGAAACGGCACGCGAGGCGAGAGAGGGAGGAGAGGAGAGGAGGGGTAAGGTAAGGCCGCGCGTGTAGTGTGCAGATCGGCCTGGTCGGGGCAGAGAAAGAAGGCAGACCAGCGGCCAGGGAGGCAGCCGAATCGCCACCGATGCGGCTAGTTTCTCTCTCACCGTCTCTCCCCCTCTCTCCCCTCTCCTCTCCGAAGAGAGCCGAGTCCCTCGCTCTTATCCTCCTCGCCGCCCCATCGGCCTGTCTGCCACCAGTGCAGTGCAGTCAGTGGTGCCCCTGCAGCTGCCAGCAGCAGCAGCAGCAGCAAAGCAGGCAGTGCCCAGCGCAGCACAGCGCAGCACTGCACAGAGGCCGTGCCGTGCCGTGCCGTGCCGTGCCGACGCCGATGCCGGCACCGAGGCCAGCCCTCCCTGGGGCGGTCCACACCGCTCCCTCGCTCCCTCGCTCCCTCCCTTGCTCCCCCCGTCCCTCCCTTCCTTCTTTCCCTCGCTCGCTACACTGCCAGCGGCAGCGGGTCGGAGCAGCGCTGGTTACTAACTAACACGTGCGCGTCTGCCTGTGAAGAAGACCGTGAAAGAGAATGCGGCGCCGCCTAACTGTAAGCGAGCAAGCAGCAGCACACGCCGAGGGACGTGGGCCAAGGCGGACGACCTGCAAGGTCGCAGCGTTTTCACGTCGAAGATTGCCCATCGGCGAGACTCGAATTTGTCTTCGCGTCGGTCGCCATGTCCACGGCTCAGCGAACTGGGACTGGCTAGGTTATGGTGGCAGGATGCTCTCACGGTCAAGACGAATTATGAGAACACCAGTCCGTTGAAGTGGAGGCGGCTTGGCCCCAACAAGCAAGTGTTCGTTCGACAGCCTTTTTGATGTTGGCCAGCGATGGCCAGCCAGCGAAAGATACGGCCCATCCCGGCTTCTCTTCTCAGTGAGTATCACAATCGCTAACCAACAAACAAAGCCCAGTATGACAACTTCTGGATGGCATTCTCCTCTTGTCGGACTCCTCTGGCTCGACGAATCTCAACAGGGACTCTGCCATTGACGGTTTTCTCTTTCCAACCAAGGCCGCCAATGATCACTAGCGTAGCAGCCTGGCTGAAAGGTTGGGGTGCACGACATGTGCTCAATCAAAGATGATCCTTCGACTCTCGCTCGCCTCGGCAGAATTCATTGCTGCCAGGCGCCATTGGCTGCTCATGGCCGAGTGAAATATGGCTGTTTTCGCCGCTTTGTCTCCAACGACGGTCTGACGTCCGATGCTTTGTGTGCATGAACAATTACTGTCACCGTTCAGGGCATCTGGCGTACGATGCAAATAAAGTCTTGCGAGGGAAAAAGTTTGACATGGATCGAAGCTTGATCGGTGGGTCCACCGCCTCTTTTACGGCCTTCGCCGGCTTGCTTGCATGCTTGCTTGCTTTGCAAGCGATCTCTCTTATTCGGTGACGTATACCAAAATCATCAACCCTTTTCTCCTTGGCAGCCAAAAGTGTCAGGCAGCCAGCCCATCTTCTACTTCTACTTGCTTGCTTACAAGGTGGCCGGCCGCGATGAGATGATGCATGCTAGCCCGAAGACACGTCGCTCAGAGCCATGATTCAAGTCACGGTTCTTGAAAGTTGATGTGTGAGGCAACGGCTCTTGGGTTTGCAAAGACTAACTAACCGGTTCCAACGTGAAAAAGAGGGTCGACCGATTTTTGGCGTGCACAGCGCGCGCGCGCACGATAGCAAAAGAACGCGCACAGGAGCGGGCGCGCGCACGAGGGCCACAGGTGACTGCTTTCGCGTGCCAGCGTGCTTCGTCCACCTACTGACGCGAAAGAAAGTAAGAAAGCTTCACCCACGACGTCTTCAAGCAAGCATTCCTCACGACAGCCAGCATGGTCGAGATCGAAACTCTCGCAGATGACACCAGCGAGCACGAAGGACTTCTCGCTCGGCGAAAGAGGCTGCAACGCAGGCAGCAAGAGATAGCGGCACACATCCCCAGGTGGTCACCCTCTCGTAGTTTCCTTGTGCAGAATCTGCGAGATGGCGAGGCCACGATCCTCTCTCCAAGCGGAGTCGTGAACCTGGCCATTGCTGCGTTCGCTCTTTTGAGCCTCTTTGCCACCTTCTTCCTCGGGTCAACCAAGTATGGTCTTTTCATTGCCATCCCAACCGGCATTTACACCGCCGCATGGCTGTTATACCCAATGGTTGAACCCTCTGACGGATCGAGACGTGCTGTGCATGTCATGACAAAACACCCCTACTTGCGTCAAGCGCAGCTTGAAGGCTCCGAAACCCTCTTTTCTCTCTCCCGTGAAAATTCCGTAAGCAAGCGCAAGTCCCTCATTGCCGATGGCGCGATGGAGGCGCTGCTCGATGCGGCCATTCTGCATGAAAGCGACGCAGCAATCGTTGCGCGTGCTTTGGCGGTGGTGGGTACGCTGGCCAAAGATGCCAGTACCGCGACTGATCTCGTTGACGATGAAGCGGTTGAGTTTATCTTGCACTGCATGCAGACTCACCTCCGTCGTGAGTCTGTACAAAAACATAGCATGACTGCCCTCGTTGCGCTCTTGGTCGTGACGAACGAGGGTGAAGGCAAAGGAACGGCAGATGAGGCGCGAGCACGCGCACTCGACGCAAATGCCGTTGTCATTGTGTGTCGTGCCATGGATGCGCACATCAAGGTGGCACGTGTGCAGCAGTGGGGGTCCTTGTTGCTCTCGCATCTCACAAACGCTCGATCTGGCGGCGCAGAGCCCTTGCACAAGGGTGGGGTTGTGCAGCAAGTGGTGAAAACCTTGGAAAATCATGCTACTGCCGAACCCATCCAGCAAATCGGCGTTGGTCTGCTCGCCAAATGTCTTACTGCAAATCCTGAAAATCCGCTGTTTCGAAAGCGCGTCGCTGCGCTCAAAGAGTCGAATCCGCGCATTCTCGAGCTCGTACAGGAAGCTCAGACGCGCTTTCCCAAGTCGCCAGGCATCCAAGACTTTGGAGCCCGCATTCTGCACGACGTTACGCTTGTATTATGACCCATCGCTGACAGCTCGGAATTACTTTTTACGGCATTTCTCTTTCTATTGCTGTGCACATCTCGCCCATGTGTTTGACAACGACATCTTTGTTTTGTTTTGACCATTATGATGAGTATTGTAGTCACGGAACCAACTTGAGCATATGTGCCGTTACCTCGTAATGTACGAAACGTGAAGGAGAAGATTCCGGAATTCATGAGGATAAGAGAGTCTGTGAGAACGAAATTGTGTGGGCCCGTCTTTGAGACCGACATAATGACAAATTTGAGAAGCTGAGGCGCGTCCTCATGCAGAAATGCCTGAATGCGTAGACAGGCAATTACAACAGTGAACAGTCATCAAGAAAAAGCGAGATTGCGCAAGTGCGAACCACTGCTTTTTTGTTTTTTTTGGCCAATCTTTGCTTCCTTCCACCCTATTGTTGTCAAAATCAAGTGCAGACCTCCTCGCTTTCACATGCCCTATCAATCGGGTGGATTTCGCTCTCGATCTCCATCTAGATCTGACGTGCGCGAGCAGAGAAAAGAAATAGTGGAAAGAGAATGGGGCACTCGTAAGGTATATACTTTCGCAAAAGGAGGAGAAGGGAAGCAAGCAAGCCTAAGTTTTGCCGCTCTTTAAAAGCAACTTCAAGTTTTGCCGCTCTTTACCAAAGTAAATTGGTTTTTCTCGCACTAGGCCTACTCCTACAAGCAATCTCCAATTTTCATCGCACTACCATCCATCCAAACCAAGCAAGGACACAGCCGTCATTTTTTTTTAGCATCATCAGCATCATCGTTATCTTCTTCTAATTCTTCTCTGTGGGCAGTCATCATCAGCAGCAAATCGCCGGCTACGCAAATCCCCCGGAGACTCACAGAAGCGCGCGCACAAGGGGGACTCTCTTTGAACAGCGCGCAGAACAGACCGTCAGTCAGCCAGAGACAGCGCGCCCATTCCACGAACCACGAAAGCGCACGCGTTTGCGCACCGAAGCTCGCCGCGACGTAGCTGCCTGTGCAATAGACTTAGGCAGACGACTTCTCGGCCTTGGCGGCCTTGCGCTCGCGAGCCGCCTTGGCCTTGGCCTTGCGGGCCTCAGCCTGCTCCTTGAGCTGCTGCTCCTTGAGGGACTCAGCCTTCATCTTGTGGATGCTCTCCATGAGGTTGCGCTTGGTCTTGAACTTGTTACCCTTGGCCTGCATGTACAGCTCGCGGTACACGAAGCGGTCGATCTTCTTGGCCTCGCGGTACTTGGCGAGCAGACGGCGAAGGACGCGCTGGCGGCGGAGCCAGAGCACCTTGAAGGGCATACGGGCGTTGGCCGTACCCTTGCGGCGGCCGTAGCCGGTGTGGCGGCCCTTGCGCTTGGCCTCGTTGCGGGCGTTCACTCGTGCGCGCGAGTGCACCACCTCGGGCTTCTTGATGACCATGCCATCCTTGATAAGCTTGCCGACGGTCTTGCGCGAGTTCGCCGGCGCGATCTCCGCGAGGGCGCCGGGGTCCAGCCAGACCTTGCGCTTACCGCACTTGAGCACGGACGCCGCGAGGCGCTTCTGCAGCTTGAGTCCTGCCGGCATCGTCTCCTGCTCGCTCCTCGGCTCGCGACCTCCTCGCCCACGCGCCTCTCCTCGATCTGATCTGCCTCCCCCTCGCCTCGGCCTCCCGTCGCCGCCCCTGCTTGCTGCCCGCCTGCTTTCCGCGCCTTTCCTTCCCTGCCGCGGCTCCTCCCCGCCTTTCCTTTCCGCTCTCCGCGCCTGCCCCCCTCCGGCCCCCCCGGCCTGCCCCCCGCCGCCCGCGCCGCCACTCCTTGCCGCCGCCGCCCCGCAGCCGTCCCCTCGCCCCTCTGCGCGCCAGAAACACGCGCAACAGCCCGCGCCGCGCGTATCTGCACTAGCCTGCCCGAATACTCCACTTCCATGCTCGCAGCTACGCCAGCTCCTCCGCCTCGGCCCCACCGCGCTCTCTAGGTCCCAAAACCCACGTACCCTAACCCTACCCCAAAGCAGGCTCGACCGCGAGCGAGCCCAACTTTGCACGCACTCGCCAGCCAGCCTCGAGCGCACGCCGCGCCTGCGCAACGCAATCTGGCGGCCCGGCTGGTGCAAGTGGCGGCAGCGGCGGCAGCGGCGGCGGCCTTTGCGACGGTCGCGTTGGATGATCGATCGCTAGCTAAAAGGGAAGCGAGGTCTGCAACGGTGGCACGGATGCCGAGCAACCAGATCTTATCGCTGCCAGCTGCCGTCACTGTCGTAGTGACGGCAGAACGGGGATAGATTGACTGGGGTGGACCACCAGAGTCTCCGGGCCCGCAGCATGAGAGCGGGCGCCGCCTCGCATTGTCAGCTGCAGCCAATTCGAGCAATACCTTGAAGCAAAAGAGAGCGCGGCGAGAACCGACGCGACCAAGTCAAGCGACGGCGCAAGCCAAGCGACGCGCAGGCAGGTCGATCGACACCTATGCGAGTTCAATACCTCCTCGCTCTGAGCTTGAGCGCGCTCTTGCTGGCTCTGGTGTGGAACTGGGTACAGCAGCAAAAGCGAACGGACTCTTCTGCCGAGCCAAAAGACGATGGTAACACTACTGCTCTCTTCGGACCCGGGTGCAAAATGCCACGGGAAACAAACCTCAGCTGCGAAGACTTTGTCAAACGTTACCTAGGTCAAGAGCCCGTCGTGCTGCGTGGTGTGCTGCGATCGGAAAATGAAGCCTTCTTTGCAGCAACGGCTTCGGCTTTTCTGCGCGAGCATCATGGATCCTTGCCCGTGAAAATTTCGACTGCGAATTCATTTACTGGCCGCGACTGGACCGAGACTGACCTCGCTACATACATGGACTCTTTGCTGCGCCCGCAAGACGAGAGTCGCGCAGGCAACCAGACGTTGTACCTCTTTGGAAGCCAACAGGGCCCAGCGTGGGAGGACTTCTTACGATCGTATCATCGCCCCACGCTGGTTTACCCAAGCGAGTCGTTTGTCGAGGCCAGTTTGGGCTCGCCCAGTCCGGAAGCTCTCTGCCTTGGCCTGGACGCCGATCAGAGCAAGGGACCGGGCCACCTCAGCGAACGCCAAGATCGTCTCACCTCACTTAGCTTTGGTCTGGCCGGGGCTGGAACGGGCGTTCCGTTTCACTTTCACGGGCCCGGATTTCTGCAAATGATTCACGGCCGTAAACGTTGGTTTCTCTATCCTCCGGGCTCATCGCCAGACTTCCATCCCAATGCAACCACGCTCTCCTGGGTTCGCACGGTCTATCCTCATCTCACGGAATCTGCAAAGCCATCACACGAATGCGTTCTCGAGCCTGGCGACGTCATTTACTTTCCAAACAGCTGGATGCACGCCACGCTTAATCTTGACAATTACACTGCCTTCGTCGCCACCTTTGCCTGATGAACCAAACATTGCTCAATATCATTGATCAGTTGCGGAGATCGATCTGATACAGCTGTGCCATCTTTTAAAAAACGAAAAAGAGTGGTGTCGCGGAATTGTTTTCTGATGAAAACGTACATACTTGCCAAAGAGAGATGGAATGAACTGCACAATGTAGTACTTTTTTTTTCTTAAGA
>BGKB01000333.1:0-15690 GCA_003116975.1 Aurantiochytrium sp. KH105 | reverse complement strand
TTTTAGACCCTTCAATCTGCGAGTTTTTTCTTCTTTCTCGCGCAGTTCAGCTTTCAAAGCTTCGAGTTCTTCGCGCTGTTTAGCTTTAGAAGCTTCAAGTTGGCTGCGCAATTCTTGTGAAAACCTTATGTTTTCCGCCGCAGATTCCAAGATATCGGCTACATGATCTGAGATCCATGATGTGTCCCCGTCGCCCCTCGCGAGAAGCGACTTCATTCGATTGTATGCTTCTGTTATGAGATGATGATCCGATGGTTTCTTTCTCCATTTTTTGATTTGTGCATTCGTGATATTTCGCACGAATTCATCTTGCTCTTCCTTCAAGTCGCGCATGGTAATTACGTCGTGGTAGTGCGGCTGCACGCGCGCCCGTCCCCGCGCTACGCTCGGCTAGCTGTAGCAGCCCTGCGCGCTGTCACCTGCGCACCGACCCGCTTTCCCTCGCTCGCTCCATCGGGTTCTGCTCACCTGCCCAGGCCGCACAGTATAGTTTGTTTGTTCCGTTCAATCAAGTGTTCCTGTATACCACTGCAGCGCATTCTGCTTGTCTCGCCATCATACACACGTGCTCAGCCAGCCAAACGCGACGCGTAGGCAGGGCTGGCGTTGGTGACACGCTTCGAAAGACCGTATTATGCGAGCTTACAGCAAGTTCGCAAGCGGCATCGGCGCGACGCCGTGAGCGAGCAAGCAGGGAGGATCGCCCCGGCACCTTTGTATGCAGACGATTCTTTTTCCATACATAAGGTATAATGGGGTGAGGATCAGCAAGTGCGGTGCGAACGGGGTTGAGTGGGAGTTGGAGTTGATCTTAGAAATGGGGGAAAATTGTCGATGCAGGCGATGATTCTTGTTTTTACGAACGATCAGAATGCATTGTGTGGATTTCTACAATTTTGATCACGGGGGATTCGACTGAGGCTGCTTGCGGGTAAAAATCACCTTCACATTGTCATGTTAGCCCACTCGTCTCTGTTCAACCTCTTCGTCTCATTTCCCGCCAGCAAGGCTAATCTCACCTTTGCAAGGATTGCTTCTAGGCCAACCGCCATTTGACGATGGATGGATGGATGATCCGAGCCGAGCCGAGCGCCAGCAAAATGGTCGTAGATCTTGCACCGTGATGAACTTGCTCAAATCTGAGAACGCGGCGAACGTGGCCACGACATTGTTCTCAGCAGAAAGAGGAAAGAGGGCGTCGTGCAAAACTGCGTGGTACGCTTGGAGCGCAAAGGCACCAGCGAACGAGCAGAAGAGCCGTCCGCGCGGGGCGCGCAGACAGCACCGCGTGCGCGACCGGTCGAGGACGTGGAGTGTTCCGACATCGAAAAGCAGGGGGCGCGCAGCATGGCGCTCTTGGCCGCAGCTCGCGCGCTGCTGACGCCTGGCGCTGCTCCACGCAGGCTCGGGCAACGAGGACTGAGCACAACGTGCAAAGAGGCCGCTGGTCATTGCACGCTGAGCTTGCATTCGTGGTTCTTTAAGCCAGCCTTTGGCATGAAGGACTATGAGATTCTTGGACGCGCCTCGGGAATCTTGACAGCGCGCCGCGACGGTGCGCTCACCGTGCTCACCTCGCTGCACAACGTCGATCCTGCCAGCCTTCCTCACTATTGCGGACCCGAGGACGGTCCAACCGCGTGGATGCACCATGTACGGCCTGACGAGGTCAAGATTGTGCTCCAAGTCCTTGACGAAAGTGGTAGTGTACTCGACGAGCTCGAAATGAAACATGACGCGGTCTCCAAGCATGAGTCTCGCGATCTTGCTGCAGTAGACTTTGAAAACGACAACGAAGCGCGTGCCTTCTTGGAGAAACACGCGCTCGTCCCTTTCGATTTTGCTTCCTCTGCGATGGCGAGTCCCGAGCCTGGCGATGAAGTCCTATGCCATGGCCAGACTGTCGAACCGCGTATGGAAGACGACCAAGATGTGTCGAAAAGTATGCCCGCCAGAATTGGCGGTATTTTTGCCATCAATGAGACTTTACAAGTCATGGCCCAGGGAGGCGTTCATATCACGGCGCCGCAAATCCTCGTTGCCACATCGGAGCCGCTCGAACCAGGAATGTGTGGCGGCGCGGTCCAGGCAACGGGCGGTCTTGTGGGAATGATCGAGGGCATTCTCACCCCAGAGCTTGCCGAGCGCCTCGAACTGCCCCAGCTCACCGCTGTGATTCCCGCCTCCGAGCTCGCCGATTTCGTCGCCTCGCTCCCCAACACCAACTCCACATCCTCACCATAACTTATCTAACCTCCTTTCATTTACATTCACCATCATTATTGCTTGCCCGTAAGACCAAAACCCCACGTCGTCGTCAGTTCTCCCGACGCGCCCAAGAGTTCACGTGCCCCAATTCCTCTGGACATGCTCGTGTTCCTGCTGCTGCTATCAATTTCCTTCCAAGCTACAATCGTCGCCAGCAGCGTTTGACGAAAGCATAAGCCGCAGCTAATTCTCCATAAAAGCGAGAACCTCCCGGCTCTCGCGCTCTGCAATGCAGCGACGAAATCGCCCTGCTCGAAGCCGAGCCCACGCTTTCCTGCACAACTTCGCGGTGCTTTCGGCACCCAACGCTCCTCCCCTCGAGTGCGCGCAAAGGGTTCGCTGGAGGGCGGCCTTGGATACCGTGCTAGCAATGCGTGCCACGTGCACAGAGAGGAGGCAGAACCTCGAGCGCGGAAGCGGCGGCGGCGCGCGTGCGTGCGAGCGCGCGGCGGGCCGAGACCGAGCGGGCGAGGCGCCGCTCCCGCCCAGACTGCGCGCCGAGCGGCCCCGGCTCTGCGCGCTCCTGCGGGCGCGCGAGCAGCGGCCTCGGGCGGTTTGCGCGCCTGGACTGCCGCGAAGCCCTGAGCCGCGCGAGCTGCACCTGGCTGCTGCTGCTGCTGCTGCTGTACTGTCGCGAGCCTCGCGCGAGCCGGGAAGACCCGAGCGAGGGGCGCTCGAGCGTCCGCGGCCGACCCTCGGGGCTTCGCGCGCATGAAGTCTCCCGCGTCGGCCCGGGATGACAGGGCCCAGGCCGCGTCGCCCATGAGCCCGCCCACAGCGACGAGCATGCCCTCGATATCGTCGCCGCCCACGGCGTCGGCCAGCGATGCCGGCAACGGCTGCTTCAAGTCATCAGGACCCAACAGCATGTCGATGCGCAGCGCGACGCCGCTGGCGTCCGATCTCGAGACGGAGATCGACCATCTCGGCGACACTTACCTCTCTGACGAGTACGTGCGGTACGGGGACTTTGTCAAGCTCTTTGCGACCAGCCAATACTACAAGCAGGATCTCGCTCTGAAAAAAGACAAGAGCATGGCCGGGACTCAAATTGGCGGCTACATTGGCGTCTACGAAAAACGTGACGGGCAAACGCGCGTCGCCGTACCCCCCATGGGCGAGAACGCCGAGGGCACATTCAAGGAAAGCATCCTTCAAGTCCAAGATCCCAGCGGGGAAATTCCCGATGGCACTGTCGTACGCTATGGTGACACGGTGATCCTCGTGGACAAAAACGGAATGGTGTGGAACAACAAGTGCGGAGTCTCCTTTACTGGGTTTTTCGAGGGTTACCTCGGCCCCAGGCCGCGCGGTACCAACGGCGAGGTGTACGTGTCTTTTCAAAAGAATGGCCACGATCTTCGTCCTGTGGTCTACGGAGACAATGCTGTCTACATTGAGGTGCAGGCTTCGCATCGCTATCGCACGGGATACAACTGCAGACTTACCAACTACCGCGCGTCCACATCGCGCATCGTCGGCGGCTACGTGTGCTCGGACAGCACAGGCTATGACTTGCCCTTTAGCGTGCACCGTCACTCTGGGCCGCCCGTCAAGGCGTACGAAAGTCCTGCCCAGATTCGCCGACGAACGCTTTCCGAAAAGGGCCTCCTCGCGAGTAAGGGCTCCTCGGCCCATTCGTCTGGACATGTCTTTGTGCCGCCCAAAATCAAATCCGTTTCTGTCGAGCGAGGCGGCATCGATGGTGCCCGAGATGTCATGATACAAGAGCCGCTGTACGGTCGGCCCATCAAGCTTTACATGGTTCGCCCCGAGGACTTTATCCTTATTGAGCTTGACCAAGAGCATGGGCTTGCACGCATTAGCGCAGACCACCTCTTTAGCGCCGCAGAGTCCGCGGCTGCAAACATGGCCAACGGGCCGCTGGAGCTGAACATTGCCATTGACAAGGATGCCAAAACCGCGGCCGCGGCTCCGGCCTCCACGTCCAGCGGGGGAGTATCGCCCAGCGACAAGGTAGCCGAGGCTGTCGGGAGCAAGCTCGAGCTCATTGCGTTGGAGCTTCTTGTGGAGCAGGATCTCAATGTGCTCAAGCGCGCTTTTCAAGACGATAACAATAGCGTCCTTGGCGAGACCTCAAGCCCGGGGTCGAGCGACGACGCAAGCAAGCCATTGAGCAAGCTCGACCTACTCATTGCCTCGCACAAGCTCGCGATGGTCTATTTTGCCTGCGCCGTTGTGGCCCCGTATCTTGTATGGCAGTGCATTTTGGTCGTGGGCGAGCTCATTGAGCCCATTCACGCTCTCTCGCAATCAAACAAGAGCCTCGCTCTCATCGAGCGCCTCGCCACTACACTTGTTCAGGATTTCGGCATTGACGTCGTCGATGGCCGAGCCTTGATCGAAGACGCGCACCGCAACATGGACACCACTACCCTGACGTCAAGTTTGATTGCCTTTTTCGTTGCGTACGCAATGGGTCTGGTGACCCCAGACTTTGCGCGGCATCCGCCTTCGCCAACAGTCGAAGGCCCTGGTGAGGAGGCCGCAAACTGGCTCATTCACGTCCAGGTCCCGGACGGCGCCTGGGATCACGCCAAGATGGAGCGGCAGCAAGAGCAGGCCGAGGCCGCCGCTGCAGCGGCAGCTTCGACCTCTTCGCGCCCCACCCTCTCTGTCGTGGAAAGTACGCAGACGATACTGGAGGACGACCTTGCAGAGGATGGTCGTCCAAGCAACCCAAAATCTGCAGCAGCCTCTGCGCCGTCAGAGGGTGCCTCCGGCAAGCCCAAGTACACGGGCGCCGAAAACTTGGGCGGCGCCTGGGGCGAGCAGGGCGTTGATGAAAACGGGATCCCCAAACACCCTGCCTTTGGTCGCTTTTTGGCTGGAGAAAAGGGCAATACGGAGGCTGCGATCCAGCGGTGGGCTCGGACGTGCGAGTGGCGCGTGGAAGGTAAGATTGACGAGATTCTCGACCAGCCGCATCCGCGATACCATGTGCTCAAAAAACACGTGCCCAACTACTATTGTGGTCGAGGCAAAACTGGGCATCCCGTTTATATCGATCAGCCGGGCAAGGTGAAGATGAAGGCCGTGAGGCGGGCGGGACTCAAGCTGTCAGACCTTATCTTTCACTTTATCTACTCGAGCGAGGCTCTGTGGTCCATGATCGAGCCGAGCGAGGACGGCCGGACCATTTCTATCCTTGATCTCAATGGCGTGTCGATGTTTGATTTTGCCGGCGAAGTGGTCGACTTTGTCAAGCGCACCATTGCTCTCTCTGGTGAACATTACCCGGAACGTGCCTATCGAATCTATGTCATTAATGCTCCGCGCTTCTTTGCAGGTGTCTGGAGCGTTGTCAAGCCATGGGTCGATGAGGAGACGCGCAAGAAGATTGGCATCTTTCGCAGCATCTCCACATTCAAGCCAGTCCTGTTGGAGGAAATTGACGAGGACGTGCTTCCGGAAATGTATGGCGGAACAAACACCAAGCCGCTCGATCAGTCATACGAAGAACGCCTTCTCAACTCTCATGTCTGCCGTGTGCTGATCGAGCAGGGCGTTCCGATGCTCGATGATGACGGCGAACCGATTCCTGGATCGCCGGCCAACCTCCGCGACCAGGTCGACGACTCGCTCGAATCTGGCGTTTCCAAGCTGAACCTTGAGTACATTGCAAAACAAAACGCGGCGAAGAAATAGATTGCTTTGTACGAACCAAAAACAAAATCAGTAAATAATCTAGCGCTGACTGCTCTGCTTGATTTTTTTGGCACATTCGTTGACAGCCTTGAGTCCGGACCGGTGGCCCCACCTCCCTCCACCAGACAGCCCTTGAAGTCTCTGCGGCTTCAAGAAAAAGATCGGGTTGCATTGGTAGGCCTCCTACGAAAGATTCGGCCATTACCAGCAATGGTCGAAGAAAAATCCAGAGGCACGCCTTTTTGAACATTCATCCAGATCTCAAACTAACAATTCATAAAGTCGGCAAAGTGAAGCGAGTTCGTTTGCATCCCCAAGGGTTGCTCGCGTCTCGAATATGGAGATGGAGATGTAGATGGAGATGGGAAGATAAGGAAAATGGAGGATTCCTTAATTTGCGGGTGACTCCGCTGATGATGATCGACAAAGATTCTCAAAAGGTAGGCGCACGCGCTCAGAGACGCAGCACCATTTTGCCCTTATGTTTTGAGTTGTTCATGTCCTCAAAGGCGTCTGCATAGGCGTCAATGCCTTCAAACGTGTGACTAATGTGAGGAAGCGCGATTTCGCCCGACGCGAGCCTCGGCCACACGTGGCGCTTCAGCTCCTCGCAGATGCGAGCCTTTTCAGTGTCAGGCGCTGACCGCAAGACCGATCCCGTGATGGTGAGGTTCTTGAGCAGCACACGCGTCATGTTGAGTTTTTCCGTGACAGGAGACCCCAGAAAACCCAAAATGACCAAACGAGCTCCCTGTTGCATCATCTTGAGGTGTCGCGGAAGATAAGAACCGCCCACCATGTCCAAGATCACATCTGCCTTCTCCTCTTTTTCCCACTCCTCCGTATTGTAGTTGTAACAAACGTCAGCGCCCACAACATCGGTGCAGAACTTGCATCGTTCATCGTCGCGGGCGGTGGTCGTCACGCGGCTCGCCCCAAAAGCTTTCGCCATGGCGATGGCGGTCGTCCCAATTCCGGAGGCGCCCGCTTGCACAAAGACAGACTTGCCCTTGAGAGTGTCTGGGCCATCCCAAAAGAGGTTCTTCCACACGGTAAAGGTGGTCTCGGGCAGCGCAGCGGCGCGTATGAAGCGGTCGTCACCTTGGAACGGGATTGGCAGCGTGAGACGCTCATCGGTGATGCAGTACTCTGCATATGCGCCACCGCCAACGAGGGCGCAGACCTCCTCGCCGGACTGCTCTGCCACTCCGGCGAGCTCCAGTCCGAGCACGTCGGTCTGGCCTGGCCGCACGGGATAGCCGCCCTCGTGCTGCAAGAGCTCGGGCCGGTTCACGCCGAATGCGCGAGTTCGCACGAGGACTTGCCCGGGCTCTGGGCTGGGCACCGCCATCTCCACCACGCCCTTGCCCGCGCGCACCGCGCGCATCATCCGCGACATTGCTCTTGGCCCCTTGGATTCCTTTCGGCGTTCGACTTCAAGTTGTTGGATTGATGTGATCTGCTGACGATGATCATGGTGATGATTTATGGTGAAGCCAAGCCACGCCAAGTGCCACGCAAGAAGCAGGATTGGGTCGCATCAAGAGGAAACGACTGCTTGCGTGGACCATGCAATTTGCTGTTGCTGATGATGACACGATGAGACGTGCTGCGTCAGGAGCTTTGTGTAATTGAATGCAGTAGGCAATGCGAAAAGAGAAGGAGTGGAAATTATAAAATAACGTCAATCGAAAGAAGGTCATTGAAAGGGTTTCGTCGGGAAGACTCTTTCCAATCACCGTCGCACAACCTTTTGCTACCCTGCTGTTGCTTTCTTTTCGTGTTACGCGAGCCGAATATCCTTGTTGTTGCAAATTTCTGCAGTTTGCGTGTAGATCCAAAAGACCTTTCACACATGGACTTCTTTTACATTCATTTTGTACAATAACAACATGTCGATGCTCACCCTTCATCCTCCCTTCCTTCGAATGCTATCCGAGCTTTCTCCAACGTTTCCTCAATCCAAGCAAGACTCCCAACTCCTCCTCCACCATCACCATCATCTTGTTCATCTTCTTCGCTCCCACAATTTCCCCCATCGCCGAGATCTCCAGCTTTCCGCCACCTCCAGAACAACCCATGCACGCCCCGCTCCGCCCCACCCTCGCCCAGCCCCGCTCGCGCCGACCTCGTCGCCCTCCTCGCCCCCCTCCGCGTCTATGTCCACCCCCGGGAAGCCCAGTCCTCCCCGACCCCAACTAAGATAACTCACGCCCGAGAGTCCGCGCCGCAGTCCCCAAACCCGCCGAGGCCGCGCGCGCGAGGCGAAGCGGGCCCGCGCGGCCTCTGCAGAAGCGAACGCGACGCGCTCGGGGCCGCCGGGGCCGGGCGCGGGCTCGAGGCGCGGCGAGCGTAGGTATACGTGCCGCGACGTTCATTCATTCATTCATTCATTCATTCATTCATTCATTCATTCATTCATTCATTCATTCATTCATTCACTCGTTCATTCATTCTCTCGGCTTACGTAAGCAGAGCCAGTGGCCGTAAAAGGCGTATCGTATCATCGAGGCGCAAAGCCGCATGGCGCTGCGCGCGGGCGCGATGGAGTCGCTCGAGGCGAGGTCGGAGGCCTCGGACGCGTCCGAGGTGGACGAGGTGGAGGAGGAGCTCATCCGCAGGCTCTTCCTGCCGCGGTCGGCGTCCATCACGTCGGAGAGCGAGCTGCTCGAGCGGCGCGGCGCCGTCTCCGCGGACGACGAGGCCACGCTGCCCGAGCTGCACTTGCGCCAGAGCGACGCCGCAGAGGACGTCCCGCCGTCCGTGGCGGCGACGACGGAGGCGACGACGAAGAGTCCGAAGGGGACGCAAGGGGCTTTCCGGCAAGCGTCGTCGCGTCACCCGGATGTCGCAGACGACGGAGCGCCGGGCGCTCTGGAGCCTGGCGCCGAACCTGCCGCCTCGGTGGCGACGGCGGCTTCGAGCCTCAAGCACACGGAGCGGCAGCTGAAGAAGGCGGAGAAGAACTTCTTGGACGCCGACCACGTGCGGTCCGCCAATGTCTCGCTTCGAGAGCTCTCGGAGCGATTCGGGGAGACGGCCGTGCCGACGAACCCGCTCGGCGGAGACGAGGACAGAATCGACCAATACCTTGAAAAGTTTGTGGATACGGCGGTCAAGGACGCGGTGAACACGAGCTCGCCAGCCATGATTGGACACATGACGTCGTCATTGCCGTTTTTTATGCGGCCTCTCAGCCGACTTGTGACGACAATGAACCAAAATGTGGTCAAGACTGAAACAGCCAACACGGTGACCTTTTTGGAGCGCGAAGCGCTCGCGCAACTCCATCGACAAATTTACCATCGCGACGAAGAGTTCTACGCAAAGTACTCGCAGGCGATGGACGCCGTGCTGGGCGTCTTTACGTCGGGCGGCACCGTTGCCAACACGACAGCGCTCTGGATCGCACGGAACTCGGCCCTTGGTCCTCGTGACGGTTTTGCCGGCATCGAACAGTGTGGTCTCATGGGTGCGCTGCGGCACTTTGGCTACGAAGGCGCCTGCGTTGTAGGAAGCGAGCTTTTGCACTACTCGATGGGCAAGGCCGTAGACGTGTTGGGCCTCGGAATGCAAGCGCTCGTGTCCGTGCCATTCGACGAAAACTTCAAGGTGCGCCTCGATCTGGTCGAAGAGGCGGTCCGGGACTGCGAGGCCAAAAAGCTTCTCGTGATTGCAATTCTTGGCGTCGCTGGGGCGACGGAGACGGGGACCATTGATGACCTCGACGGCCTCGCGACCATTGCTGAGCGCCACAAGATTCACTTTCACGTCGACGCCGCCTGGGGCGGGCCCCTCGTGTTTTCACGCAGGCATGTGGGGCTCTTGCGAGGTATCGAACGTGCGCACTCTGTAACGCTGGACGGCCACAAGCAGCTCTACATGCCCATGGGATGTGGCTTGTGTTTTCTCCGTGACCCGGCGCTGATCGCATCGGTGCAAAAGACTGCGCGTTACATTATTCGCAAGGAGTCGTACGACCTCGGTAAATTCACTCTCGAGGGCTCGCGGCCCGCCAACGCCGTCTACCTGCACGCAAACCTGAACGTCTTTGGAGTGCGCGGCTACGAGGTCCTTGTGGACCGGAGCATTCGCATCGTGCGCTTCATGGCACGGCAGATCGAAGCCTCCAAGGGATGGTTCGAGCTGGTAACGAAGCCTCTGACGAACATCTTGCTGTATCGAGCCATCCCACCGGCGCTGCAGGCGGCAGTGCTCGCAGGCGAAGCCTTGACGGCGGAACAGGATGCTGCGATCGACGAGCTCAACGTTGCACTGCAGCAGCGTCAGACGCTTCAAGGTCGGACATTTGTGTCACGAACAACGATTCGCGCCCCGAATAGGGACCGGCGGCCCGTCGTGGCACTCAGAGTGGTGATTGCCAACCCATTGACTTTTGAGAGTGATATTCTTCGCGTCTTGCGGAACCAGCTGGAGCTTCTTACAGACCTTTTGCCGGTGGAGGAAGCTGCCTCGCGGCCGATGCCCAAGTACGTGTTGCCGGAAGGCCCCAGACAGCACACGCGGACCGAGCTTCTCTCGCCAGAGGACACTTGTGACGGAGGTGATATTCCGGAGCCCCCGCCCTCACCTTTTGCGCCGCGTCGGACAGCTGCGCAAGGTGATGTTGACAAGACGAATACGCTTCCTCCTCGTGACGCCTCTGCTGAGTTGAGCAAATCGCGATACTGGAGCGAGTACTGGGAAACGATGCCACTAGAAGTGCGAAATCTCTTCAAGGGAAACAAGGAGCTTTTTCTCACCTCCCTTGTGGCTCCTGAGCTTGGTCTAGAGGACGACCAAGGGCTCTTTAGCAAGGGATCTGCGACAAAGTCTATGTAAATCGGATAAGTATGCGTGCTTGCTTGTTGTTGTTGTTGTATTGAGGCGGTGAACAGGATGGAAAAGCGCAATAGGCCAAGCTGAACTTTGGAAAAATGATTGCTCTACTTTTGGCGTACTACTTCACTTGTATTTCACAGGCCGCGACGAGGACACCTGGCTTCGGCTTATCCGAAGAAGGTGCGAATCCGGGCTTTTCGTGCCGCGCAAAATCAGAGACACGAAGGGTTCTCATTTATGCGGGTCGTGTGGGGTTCGCAAAAACAGGCCCAAGTACGGGGCAGAGACTACCAAGTCGTGACGGGGAACATGCAGACATCAAAGCTTGTTGTGAAATGAAAATGACGTGAGCAGACAGCAGCGCCCTTCTGTGACGACGTCAACTTGGCACCCATGGGAAGTCTACTGTAGAATTGCTGTGCCAACAACCATCCAATCTCAGCAGCCACCCATTCGTACGAAATTAAGGTAAGTCTCAGAGCACGAACTAGCAAAGCCAAAGATTTGTGATCATCAAGCTCTTCACTACATCCTCGAGACGACATTTAAGTTGGGGAGAAATATCGATCTTCACCACCAGACAAATTCGTCTCAGCAGAAGCGAAAATACCCAGGTATTTCTAGCGTACTTATTAGCAATCCACTTGATTCCATATACTTCATAAAAGCTCCACCAAAGACTGTCGAAATTCTCGAGTGCAACTCTCGCACAAGACTTGCCGTCCCTTATTATTAAGTTCTGTCGCAATGCCACCATCATCAACACAAGCTGTCGAAATGGACGATTCTTTTAAGAATGATCATGAGACAATTGTTGATGACGCTGGGCAGCAATACTCAGACCACATTTCCCCGAGGGCCGTGCACTAAGAACTTTTTTCTTCCAAAGGACCTCTTTGCACGGAAAGGTCCGCCCAGTCAGTGAGCGAGCGAAGACGCTAACAGATTGTCTGTCAGGCCAGCATCGATCGCAGCAGCACGATCAGCAGTAGCGATCGGCAAACTTGTCCTTTTCGAACGGCGCTATAACGTTTCATACGCAGTTCGACACGTGGTGGAGTTGATGGTCAAAGTGGCAAACTGCTCATGCAAGCCCAGAATTCGACAGATGTCGACCTTCTTCATGATTTACCGCTCTTGCGAGCCCAGACCTCGACAGGGACTGATATGCACAATGACTCACCCAAACGAGAATACAATTGAGCAACCAAGCGTGCGGGACGAATGGCTTGGACAAACGCAAAGCCAACAGCAAGCAATGGCTCGCAAGTGATGATCAATCTGTGAGACGAGATATGCGATATGGGCTCGCTGGACACCATATTCTAACAGCGAAAACACAAGGTTGGGCGTAGTGGCCTGGTCACGACTCAACAGAGGGCAGAAATACAGGGCGTGTGCGGGCGTCGACACCCTTTTATTTTTGGCTTCAAAAATATGTAAAATAAGATGAAGCTTGATACGATGCGCACGCAGCTTGAGAAAAAAATGCGTGGACGATTGCGTCTTGCTTCTGAGGAACGCGTCAAGGTGCTCATCGAAGTTAATAGAAGTCCCAGGGGCGAGACAAAAGAATAACAAAGGCATTTGAGTTTGCAACGAATGATGCAGCAGCTGCAGCAGTAGTGCAGTCTGGGTCATCAGGAAGGGCCGAAAAGGCGTGAAATCGAAACTTGTGACAAACAACCGTACCCAAACAAGTCTCTCAAGAATGCTGAAGACATCCCAAAGCAAATCATGCAGACCGCCTCAAGATCAGAACGACGCGCCCAAAAGACTAGCATTCCTTCGAAGCCCAAGATCAAGGCAAAGATTGCCAATGTAGCGACCAAGTATCATAGAATGCAGGCAGAACGTCGACCAACAACGATAGCTAACAGCGAGAATATCTTCTATTTCACGCATGTCCTTCTTGTTTTTTTTTCGCCGTCTCGCTCAGCTTTGCGACAGTCTCATTCCCGAGCATGGTCGCAAGGCCAGGGCAGAGTTGCCTCTTTAGACCGTTCTGATATTCCTCGCGAACGCATCTGTGCGGCGGCGGGGCATTTGGTCGAAATGCGGCAACAATCTTCATGAACAAATGAACAAAATAGATGGACGTCATAATAATCTTTCAGTGCTCAAAACATCGGCGCACCAGCTCGTTGTAAAAAGCCTCCTCCTCGTACCACTTGCGTCGCACAGGCAGCGACTCTTCCTCGAGAAAGAAACCGTCGCAGAAATCCGGCGTTGATGCAATGTACTCGCCGAAGCTCGCGTAGCTCGCGCGATGTGTCTCAGCCTCATGAACCACAACTATGTGCTTGTCAGAATCGCGCGCGCATCGGAGCTCCTCGAGGACAGCGCTGCTGGCGAAAATTCCTTTGGTCAACACCAACACATATGTATGTGTACGACGCACGCCGTCTAGCATCGCCTGCTGATTGAGATTGGCGCGATAGCCCTGATCAAACCAAACGTTGAGGCCGCGATTCTCGAGTTTCAAACGTAGAACGTCGGCCAGGTCGCCGCCCGTCGACTGCACGTGGCTCAAAAACACGTGCGTGTCTTCGTTCGGACCAAGGGACGGGACGTCAGGCACCCGAACAACATCCGCACCGTCTTCGTCCGTATCAAGGGCGCCGATTTGCTCTACGAAAAAAGGATCGAAGTCTGCGACATCGGCCACGTCATCTTCCTCATCAACGGCCCAGAGCTCTTCCGACCCATTGTCGCGCGCACTTGTCAGCTCATGATATGACACACGAGCACCCGTCATTGGGCTGTGAAGCAGCAGCCGCCACTCAAGTCCGCAAAAGACGGTCTCGGCTTGCTCGCGGAACATGGAAACCAGCAACTTGATGACACGTGCCGGCCTTTTCGCAGTGGCACTCACGGTGATCTGGACCGCATCGCCACGCACCTCCATGAGAAAGGAATCGCGACCAAAAAAAACCTTGGCCGTTTGCGCATCGAGCTTGGGGGGTTTTGGAGCCAAGCTGCGTGATGTAGCAGCATCTGGTTGCGTCGCATAGGTGGCACATTGGGCAACGAGTCGGTGAAAGACACCATTCGGCAGAAAAAATGAAGAGAAATCGAGCTCGCACGTCAAGCCACGCTTGAATCTTCTCGTTTCGACCTGCTGAATTGAGTCCGACAGCAAGCCCGAGACGAGGAACTCCTCCTCGTCACAATCCTTGTCGAAGCGCCACGGACACAAGAGCATGTTGGCTTCCATGAACTGCAACAGATAGTCCACCTCCTGGTCGGCCCAGAGCCACTCCAGAAGCGAGCGCGTCGCAATCATGTCTTTTCGCAACCGCTCATACGCGGGTAAGAGACCCGCACTTTTGAGGTCGCGATCATAAAACAAGCTCTGTGCGTGAAGGTCGTCTGCAATAACGCGAGCAAGCTTCTTCAGCAGCCACTCAGCGTCAATCACCACAACGCGCTCCAGGGTTTGCGACCCACGCAAGTGAACAACGACGCCGAGGCCGTGAAAGTACTCGAGCATGTCATCCACATCGGCACGAGGTCGGCCATACTCGGCCGCGCGCTCAACAACCTCGTCATAGAGCATAAAGGATTCGCGGCTCTGAAGCATGTCTTCATGGAGTTTCAGCCAGGCGAGTGGGACCTGCTCGCGCACGTAGCGCTGCTCGGACGCTTCACTCGCGATCGCAGTGCGCAATTCTGCCGCGCGGCCCTCGTCGTTGCTGCTGTTGTCGATCGCGAAAAAGAGATGACCCCCCTTGGAAGGCTGAACGAGGTGCTCGTGCGAAGTCGCACCCACATGTTCGCGAAGCACGCGATCCACCTCACGGAGCTGAGTGACCTGATCAAGGAAGGTGCCGATCATGAGCACCGGCGCCTCGGGCGCATGCAGCCTGATACTGTGGAGCCAGAAGCGGAGAAAGTCGATGGCTTCAGCCTGTGTCGACAGCTTCTGATACTCCTCCAAAGTCAACGTGTCGCGGAAGTGCTCCTTGCCAACAATCTCGCGCATATCAAAGACGACCAGATACAGGCCCTTGTCTGTGAGAAAGATGTGATGCAGCGCGTAGAATACCTTTTGCCCACCATAGTCCCAGATCGTAAAGCTCACGTCACGCGCCTCGGCCTGGGCGGCACCTTGCAGAACCGCCTGGTCTTCGTCCCGAAGGGCAAACTTTCGCGTCAGCTCCTCCTCGTCAACTAGCGCTTTTGGAGAAGGCGATTCGGGGACCGCGGGAGCCGTGGCAGCAGCGGCTTCGAGCCGAGGAGGAGGCTTGGAGGCAGACAGACGCCCCCCTGTGGCAGCAGAAAGAAGGCTCTGCGCTGCCTCTGACACACGCCGGCCCAGAGACTTGCGCTTAAGACTCTCGCGCGCTGGAGCATCCTGAAGACGACGCCGAGCTGCGTAGCGAGCTTGCGCGTCAAATTCGCCATGGTCCGAGGACAGTGGCTGCCAATGCTGGGCATTGGTGAGGAGGAGATCGGCAACCTCGGTCGAATTGTGCTCCATTACAGGGGTTTGGCCCAGCAGCGAGCGCACCGTGGACGTTTTCCCAGCTGCGCCACGGCCCACCACCATGAGTTTAGCGCGACCCCAAGCATGCTCGTCACCCTCGGTAATCGCTGCTTTGATTGCCTCCAGCCACGCATCGTCGTGGCGCTGAGGTAGATTTGCGCTATTTCGAGCGAGCGCAGCGTCGATCTCCTTGAGGATACTGTCGTCGATGATGCTGTTATTCCAAAGCCTGCGCATTCGTCGAGAAAGAAAGAATGAAAGAAAGAAAGAAAGAGAGAAAGCAAGCGGGCGAGCGAGCCAAGCCAGGTCAAGACAACACAAGACAAGTCGTGCGTGCGTGCGTGTTAGTCAGCCACTTTGCTTTCGCTTGCCTGCCTTCCTTGCCAGCCTCAGTCACTGTCACTTACTCAAGCGCCTGCAGC
>BGKB01000332.1:0-19756 GCA_003116975.1 Aurantiochytrium sp. KH105 | reverse complement strand
TAGGCCTCTTTCTTTCATGCTCGAAAAAAATTGGTAGCCAAGGGACAGGCTTGCGGATCAACGACAAACCGAGCTGCCAAAGTGATCGGCGCGAGGAGCTTTGCATGCGGCACTGTGGGGCTCACTGTACACAAATAGGTGCCCTCAATGAACACATAAATTTGCACTCATTGCCAAAAAATTCTTCGCAAAAATCGACTTGGCCCAACTTGCTCGAATGTATTTGACCATGTACGCCCCCTTGCTCACCGCCCTTGCACCGCCCTGGCACTTGATTTCGGGGACCTCATTTGGGCACCCAAACGTCAAGTTCGTCCTGTTGATCTACTTTGGATTTTTTGAGTGCCCGCGCTTCGCTCCTCTCGTCGCTGTGCAGCAAGAAGTGCATCTAACACAGCCCATTTTGTTCATTTTCTGCTCATCTATCGCCCAGATTGCAGGCCCAGCGAACGATGTGTCACGATCAGCGCACCCTCACGCGGCTGCAACAAGTATGTCACCAGCGTCTGACATTTTTTTGCTGCACCGCAACCAACACCATAGAGCCGTGCGAGGCTTTCACAAGTCAAGCTTCTTGTTGCCTTTGTTGCAATACAAGAACCAAGTCGATCTGTGCCAAACCAACACACGACGCGCCACACGCACAGACCGCCCTGTCTTGCTCGTCATCACACATGAAAAGCCTCTTGCGCAGCCGGCTGCTCGCTCGTGAATGATCTCGCCACCATATTGTTTGCCGTTCGCAAGCCCCGTCAGCCTGCCTTCTTTTTTGGCTCTCAGCAAGGCAGCTTTCCGCGTCCAGTGCAGAGACAGTGACTGTGCCGACGAGCTCAGCACTTCCCTCACACCCAGCTCCTACCTTGGCACCATCTCGCCCTGCCATGCATGTTCCTTTTGCTCACTCGCGCCGCAGTCAAAAGCTTGCCATCTGTATTTCCTCTCTTTTTAGCTCGCGTCATGTTGATCAACTCTAGCCATCCTTCACTGCCGCAAGTGGTCGTCTTAAGCAAAAGCAACCACGCTCAGCTCTTGCACTCGACCTACGCTGCCTCTGACTTCCTTTGTTTCGCCTCTGCCATCTGTCGCTTGCTCGATCTCCTGCCGCAAAGCCAGCCTCATTTTCTTCTTTTTCGGTGTCGATCTTTCTTTCACAACAGCGCTGCCTGCACGAGCTCTCCGCCCATACTAACAAAATCGAGCCACGTCATCTCTCTCCGCAAGACCTACGCAACGCGCGCCTCGCTCTGTCTCACGACGCTGCCCACCTCTTCTGCAGGCAGCGAAACCAACAAAGAGCTCAGCTCTAATAAAACAAAAAAGCAGGAGACAAACGCACTAGCATGCTTTTCTCTGCGACAACAATCGTTCGAGCCAATCCGAAACCATAACGCCAATCTACAGACCTTGACCAACCTTTACAAGCTCATTTGCAGATCATCCGCCATTCCTCTCAAGCCCTGAGCAGGCCAAAGCACACCAAGCTAGCCAAGCAACGCCTCGTTCGCAACGCTAGCCTTGACTTACACAAGCAGCACGCTGCCAAAACTACTCTCGCGGGTCTGTCACATGCCTGCCAGCCTCCCCAGGCTCTGTGGTCATGATCGCGCTGCATTTGCGTGCTCTCGCGTGCGTTGCCAACGCTGCCCCCATATTGTTCACTATTACCTTGCTCGCCTTCTTGCACCTCGAACGCAGCACATTTTCTGATGACTCGAGGCCTATCTCCCAAGCAAGCTTGCGCACGCAGATATGACCATTCGCTGACGACGCAGCACCTTTTTGCTATCCGTGAGACCAGTCTTCAAGCCAATACTCTGCACTACAATGCACATTAGGCTCTCTTCCTCGCCAACGACACCTGCAACATGCGTCAATCGTCTTGCAAACGAACAAATATATTCACCAACACCCATTCATGCTAATCAGCTCAGCGAGCTTGTCTCGTCATGTCTGCAGCTTGCGTATCATCATCAACAACCCATACATATCTTTTCTTCTCGCGCACAGACGCCTCACAGACCCACCGCTCAACCCTTTATCCATGCGAAATCGCACGCATGACGCCACAGCATCTTACGCGAGCCTACTCACAGCGTACGCGGACGATTTGCAGCCTTTGCATCGAGTTCTGCGACGAGCAAGCCCAGCCAGCTTGCCTTCTTTGTTGGCTATCGAGGATAGGCAATGACGCCACCATTGCTGGGACGGCATGGACAAGCTGACTTCATCCTTTCGCCCATGAACAGCCTCATCTAAACCCCTTGCAGCGGTCAGTGGACTAGGTAAGGGCAGACTACAAAGTCACGGCAGCGAACATCTCCTAGCCGAAGAGTGTGACAAAGTCCCCGTGCTCCTCACCAGCTCCTCTGCACATCACTTATTCAAGTCTCGGGTCTGGCGCCGAGGCAAAGCGGTCCCGTCACGAGCAGACCCGAAACATTCGTAGCCAATCAGCGTTCAACAGAACCCATCTTACAGTCCATTTCCTCAACAGTTGGCTCTCGACAAGGCAGCTTTTCGCATCCACTGCAGAGACAGTGACTGTGACGCCGAGCTCAGCACTTGCCTCAGCCCCAGCCCCTACCTTCATCCATCTCGCTCTGCCATGCGCAAACATTTTGCTCACTCGCGTCGTAATCAAAGCTTGCCATGAACACTCGCTTCCATATTCTCTCCTTAATTGTTCACCTTTTCTTGTTGACTTTTACCATCCTTCACTGCCGCACGTGGTTGCCAACAGCAAAAGAAACCACACTCAGCTCTTGCGCTAGACTTGCGCTGCCTCCGGCTGCCTTTGTTTTTCCTCTGCCATCTCTCACTCGCTCGATCTCCTGCCACAAGCCAGCCTCATTTTCTTCTTTTTCGGTGTCGATCTTTCTTTCACAACAGCGCTGCCTGCACGAGCTCTCCGCCCACATCAACAAAATCGAGCCACGCCACTTCCCTGCGCATGCGCAAGACCTATGCATCGCGCGCGTCGCTCTGTCTTATAACGCTGCTCATCTCTTCTGCAGGCAGCGAATCCAACAAACAGCTCAGCTCAAATTACAAAAAAGCAAGAGACAGCCGCACTACCATGCTTTTCTCTCCAACAACACTCGCTCGATTCAAACAAAAACCATAGAGCCAAGCTATACACTTGGATCAGACTTTGCAAGCTCATTTGTAGTCCATCCGCCATCCCTCTCAAGCCCTAAGCGGACCAAAGCGCACCGAGCTAGCCAAGCAACACCTCACTCGCAACGCTAGCCTTGACTTACACGAGCAGCACGCTGCCAAAACTGCTCTCGTGCTTCTGCCACATGCTTGCCAGCCTTCTCCAAGCTCTGCGACCAGGATCTTGCTTCATTTGCTTGCTCTGGCGTGAGTTGCCAACGCTGCCCCATATTATTCACCTTTACTTTGCTCTCTTTCTTGCACCTCGAAGGCAGCTGGTATTTCTCTGATCCGCAGCCTAACTCTCACACAAGCTCTTACACGCGAGTTTGATCATTTATTGACGATGCGGCGCCTTTTTCTATCCGTGCAGTCAGTCTTCAAGCCGATAATTTACACATACCACGCACTCTCAGCTATCTTTCTTGACAATTACACCTGCAGAATGCGTCAACCTCTTTTGTAAACGATCGCATACAATGTCCGGCGCTCATTCATGCCAGTCAGCTCGTCGAGCACGCCTCGTCACGTCTGCAGCTTGCGTAGCTGCTTCGCTCACTCGTACGCACCTCATCTTCTCGTGAACAAACGTCATAAAAAACCAACGCCAGCGCCTCTGATACGTGCGAAAATGCTTTCTTGACGCCACAAGATCCTACCAGAGCCTGTACACAGCCTGCGCAGACGATCTACAGCAGTTTCATCGAGAGCGGCGGCGGACAAGCCCGACCAGCTTTTCTTCTTTTTTTTTGCCTCAATAAGCAGCCTCTTTTCGCATCCACTGCAGAGGCGATGACTGTGCCGACGAGCCCAGCGCTTGCGTCGGCACTAGCTCCTACTCTGCACCGTCTCGCCCTGCCATGCGCGTCCTTTTTCATGCTCTTGCAATCGCAAACGCCTGCCATGAATACTCGCTCCCCTATTCTCTCTTTATTTATTTCGTCTTTTTTGGTCAAGTTTAGCCACCCTTCACTGCCGCCTGTGGTCGTCGACAGCAAAAGCAACCACGCTCAGCTCTTGCGCTAGACCTGCACTGCCTCCGGCTGCCTCTGTCTTGTCTCTTCCGTTCCTCGCTCGCTCCGTCTGGTGCCACAAGGCCACACCTCATTCTCTTCTTCTTCTTGTGTCGTCATTTTCTTCTTTGACAACAGCGCTGCCTGCACTGTTGTTGATATAGGAAGGACTGACTGAGAGTCCTTGTAAGATGCTTGTTACGATGTAGTTGTATCTGTAGTTGAGGGATTGGTTTGCTGAGCGATCTTGCTTTCTGGCCAGGGTCCGTGGAACCCTAGCCCTGGTAGCTTGTGGTTCTTGCTCGACCATGGTATCAGGCAGGGTCCTCGAGAACCCTAGCCCTAACGGCTTCTTGACTCGTACTGGCTCAGCACGAGTAGAGGATATCCTCTTCTTGGAAGAACGGTAAGACTAGCACTGTGGCTACTGTTCGTATTTGTATGTCTTCGTCTTTACTCTCCTCAGACCCTGGACAACGACAGTCTTCGTCTTTACTCTCCTCAGACCCTGGACAACGACACGCCTCGAGGAAGTATTTGTCGGAGAGTCGGATTCCGGAGAAAGCTTTAGCCCATGTCTTTGCTTCTTGGGGTTCGGCGTGGCCCAAGAACCCGAGACACAGGCGGAAGGAGTGCATGTGAAACGGATCCTTCGACAGGTACTTGCTTAATACATCGGCCGGGTTTGAGGAGGTGTCTTCGTGATGGAGTTGAAGGATCTTCTCGTCCACCAGCTGATGAAGGTGGTGGCGACGTATGTCCACGTGCTTGCTTCTGCTGGTAGGTCCCACGGAAGAGGCAATGATCTCAACTGCCGTGTTATCCACGAACAAAGATGTGGGTTCACGAAGGGAGTAGCCCATGAATTGGAAGATTCGACGGTGCCAGAGAATGGATTTGGCTGCGTCGTTTGCAGCGTAGAGCTCCGCTTCAGTGGATGACAGCGACACCGTGTGTTCGGTCAGAGACTTGGCTTCAATGGTGCATCCGTTCAAGGCGATGATGTACCCAGAGGTGCTTCGGCGAGTGTACTTGCAGGGTGCGAACGACGCGTCTGACCAGGCACAGAGCTCAAGGAGGCTGGGGTGAGAGGCACCTCGTAGAACGAGCCCGACGTGTCGAGTCCCGGCGAGGTATCTCAGGACTTTCTTGACTGCCTTGAAATGTACTTCTGTGGCTGCACGATTATGTCTGCCCAGTTCCTTTACAGCGAAGGCGCAGTCCGGGCGAGTCGACACAATCCATTGGAGGCTTCCCACAAGAGACTGGTACAGCTCGTCTGCGTCGATGTCCTTAGGAAAGGGTAGATCATCACTTGTGCCAGGATGTTCAAGAGGCGAGCACTTGTCCATGCTCGTGAGGTCAAGTAGTTCCGCTATGAAGTCAGCGTGATCCATACTCGCGACCTTGTCTGCGCGGTTCACCACCAAATGTGCTCCCAGGAAACGCGTGCGCGTGCCATCTTCGACTGATTTGAAGGTGACCTTGTCCGCTCCGAAATAGGATTCGAGAGAAAGTTTGAGATCCTGTATGACCTCCGAAGGGGCGGTGACGAGTCCATCATCAACGTGTGTACTGACGAGAAGGCCACTTGTCTCGTGTCGGAAGAGGCACGGGTCATCGGGGCACGGTTCAATGCCGGCGCGTGACATGGCATGTGTAAACTCAGCGTGGTACCGCGCAGGAGCACTGGGCAACCCGTAAGCACCTCGTAGTAGTCTGAAATAGGCGAATCCGTCGTCTTGACGGATGCGGACGAAGTAATCGCGATCGTGGACTGTGCTTGAGAGAAATGCTGAGCGAATGTCAAAGATGGCAAAGTCGTGGCCATGCGTGAGAGCGTGCACGATTTGCATTCGTACCGAGCTTGGAGAGACCACTGGAGAGCTTAATTCTTCGTCCACGTCTTTTTGCTGATCACCTCGTACGACGAAACGAACTTTGGCGCGTCGGCGTCCGTCTTCATCGGCTGCTTTCAGCTTGTAGATCTTCATCATATCCATAACCACGCCTCGGGTCTCCGATTTGTCGACTGGTTCCAAGACATGATCGTCCTGGAAGTTGGCCATTTCTTCGTCTGTTGCGCGTTTCCAGATGAGCTGTTCGTCCTTGCTGAGGTGTGCAAGTTCTCCTTCGTGACGGGGTTCGCGAATTCTGGTACCTGGATCAATGTAGACATGCCTAGCACTTGGATCGTTTTGCTGGGACATGACCCCTGCGGGGATCGCCTCGTGCTGGGTCGTGGCAAGAAGGATGTGCGACGGACCAGTATTTGTTGTAGAAGCAAAACGTGTTCCGGACCGGGTCGTACGGGCCGGAAGATCGTGGACACGATGATGTTCCCCGAGATGATAGACCCGGTTGCCAAGAACGATGGGCCGCTGCCTGTCGTTGACAGGGCCGAGATCTTGGTAGACCGGGTCGTCAGCATCGGCATCCGTGGGAAGTTCCGGACGAAGACCGTGAGCCCGAGGCGCCTCGTCGGTGTCGGCGTCGTGGTGTGCTGGAGACGCGGGTGTCGACGTCGCACGCAGATCCGTTTCGGGCGAGATCTCTTCTGGTAGGAATGCTGGCGATGCCGGCACCTCGTGGGCAGTCGCCTCGGGAACGGTGGGTGCGGACGTGTCATCCTCGCCCGGCAGCACCTCGTGCAGCGGCTCGGGTTCCGCCGGCGCGCCGGAGGCGTCCGCGTCGGGGGCGCGCGCGGCAGGCGACGCGCGCAGAGGCTGAGTGATTAGATCGAAATCCTCTGAATCTTCGTTGGATGAGGGAAGCGGCCAGTCAGGCAAGTTTCCGTCGAGCAGACGTTGGTTGATGGCGTGCGCGGACTCTGCCGGCGAGGGCAGGTAGTCAAGAGCGCGATAGCTGCGCGCGTGCACGATCTTGTCAGTGTCGAGCGCAAGGATACGTGCGGTGCCGAAAGAGTGTCGAGTCGAGATGCCCAAAAAGATGCCCAGACGCGAAGTGGGCGCGAGGCCACCCTTACTGGCCAGGTGGTCTTTGAAAGCCACCAACGTGCCAAAGCGGCGGGCGGGGGAGAGGTCAGCGGGACCGATGCCGTGTGCGGCCACGGGAATCCGCTTCGTGCGCGAATGAGGTATGCGATTGATGGTCCAGACGGCGCAAGCCACGGCATCGTCCCAGAAGCGGGGACCAAGACGACAGTCGGCGAGAAGGGTGCGAGCCTTTTGCGCGACAATACCGACACTACGTTCGGCGATGCCGTGCGTGGCGTGTTCGAAAGGGGTGGCTAAGGTGAGTGTCCAATTGTACAAGTCGAGCTGCTCACGGACAATATCGATGTCGAAAGCCGCGTCGGCGACAATCTCGAGTCCTTCCGGCGTGGGATCCCCTCGCAGGGCGGTGAGCCATTGACGGCGCCATGCCTTGATCGCATGTACGAGGGTGACGCCAGAGCATGTAGGGTAAAAGAATGCGGCGCGATATTTGGAAAACTCGTCCGTGAAGAGAATGCAGTACTGATTTCCTCGAGAGGACGGAGTTTTGCGGCCCAGCAGGTCGACGTGACATCGTTGACGAGGTTTCGATGCCTTCGGCGGCGTTGGAGCTTTGCGTGCTGGCCGTGCGGGCAGGTTGCCGATCGCGCATGCGGGGCAAGACGGAGGAACATCCGGCCAGGCGGGGACCGTAATTCCTTTCACTGTGTGAGCGGTGGACGGAAGTGCAGAAAAAGCTTGATGACCACATCGCCGATGGGCTTCGAGTGGGGTTACAACTCCGGCGACGACTGGAGTGGATGCCGACATCTGAGGGGGCGGCGAGTCCGCGTAAGTGAGTACGTTCCCATTGTCGAAAGTAAGGGGGTACGTTTGATGGTCCAGAGTCATGCTGGAGGCATCCGCTGTTAAGGAGAAGGTTGCGCCGGCACGGATTAAGTCACCCATGCTTTCCAGAATGGCAGGGGCTGTCTCATGTACTTGAGCGGGAAGATGCGGCGCGTTGGAGAGTCGGGCAGGCCGATAGGTGCCGGTAAACGACGCTTGGGTGGAGAGGCCACCGAGACCTCGAACCCTGAGTGGAAGTCGGTCTGGGTCAAGGCTGGCAAGATCTCTGCGACGAGGGACCACGGACACCGCTGCCCCACTGTCCAGAATGGGGGTAGTCGGGGTGATGAGAGCCGACCCGGCAAGTGGCGCGTGGAGGGAAGAATTAGACAATGAAGACAAAGTCAGGTTGGAGGCCACGTCCTGTTGCGGGGAGCAACGGTCGGGAGCAGAATACTGAGATGAAACTCCTTGACTTCTTTGGATATACTCCCGTGTAGGTGGGGAGCGACAAACGGTTACGACGTGCCCGGGCTTGTCACAGCGGGCACAACGGTAGCCGGGGGGGAGGCCAGGGCAGTCGCGAGACAAATGGTCAAATTGGCCGCACTTGTGGCAAATGAGTGATGTCGTCGGTACGGAAGACTTGCCCTTTTGCCGAAAAGAGTGAGTATTGGCGAAACCTGAAGGAACGGACGCCATCACGACCGGCGAGGGAGGCTCTGGGACAGCGCCAAGGGCAGGACGCACGTGGTGGGCCCCTGAATTGTTGGGCATGTGAGTGCGTAGAGCGGCGTGTCGGAAAATGTCTGTGTTTTCCGTCCTGGAGAGCAAGCGTTTGCCGAGATTTGCGATAGAAAGATCCCGGATTGATTTGATCTCGGCCATCGGGTCGTCCAAGTGCGCGGAAACGGCGTCAAGCATGGTGAGGCCCGCCATGTGTTGGCATTGTACTCCAGAGCGTTCAAGTCGATCCACAGCCTTATGGATCTCCTCGAGGTGATCTGCCATGGCCGCTGTCGTGGTGCGCTTGGGGGAAGGGATGCGGTACATCAGGTCGATCATTTCACGCCACCGACGGACTTGTTGCGTCATCTCACTCTCGGAGAAGTGGGCGGTGAGAGCGTTCCAAGCGAGAAGGCCACTGCGCATGCGCGTGCTGCGGTTGATGACAGTGGCTTCGCGCGTGCCACGGAAAACCGTTATAAGCATCCAATGAATGCATTCGTCCTGAGCCTTGGAGAGGATGGCTGTGGAGCCGTCCCACGCCTCGAGCTCCGCAACACTGAGGCTGAGGTGCGCGAAAGTGTTGTCAAAGTCAATTCGGAGTTGGTGCCAATCGGTCGTGTATGGAGGGAGCATGTTGCTGTTGTTGTACACGCGGTCAATGCGACTCGTATGTGTCTGATTATTTGGTTTGTACTTGACCTGAGGAATAGTCGCCGTTGACGCCTGATCGTCAGACGGGACTGTTTCTGCCATCTTGGACGAGGAAAGAAAGACAGATGAAGAAAGAGCGGAAGGGCGCGGGCAGAGTGCGCGCGTGAGAGATAGCGGAAGAGCGCGGGCAGAGCGCGCACGCGAGAGAGAGGAAAGGGCGGGCACGGGCAGGGACGTGCAGAGCCGGGCCGACTGTGGCTGTGACTGTCGGCGTCACGGACAGAGCGTGTAAAGGGAAAAGGGGGGGGGGGGAGTACGGACAGAGCGTACGATGCGCGATGGATGAGACTGCGCGAACGGATCACGCGAGAGGGGGGAGGCACGGGCGGACGCGTGCCGAGGACGGGTAACTCGCGGGAGGGCGGACTCCCGCTTGAGCTTGAGAATTGGGGGCCAATTACCTGTTGTTGATATAGGAAGGACTGACTGAGAGTCCTTGTAAGATGCTTGTTACGATGTAGTTGTATCTGTAGTTGAGGGATTGGTTTGCTGAGCGATCTTGCTTTCTGGCCAGGGTCCGTGGAACCCTAGCCCTGGTAGCTTGTGGTTCTTGCTCGACCATGGTATCAGGCAGGGTCCTCGAGAACCCTAGCCCTAACGGCTTCTTGACTCGTACTGGCTCAGCACGAGTAGAGGATATCCTCTTCTTGGAAGAACGGTAAGACTAGCACTGTGGCTACTGTTCGTATTTGTATGTCTTCGTCTTTACTCTCCTCAGACCCTGGACAACGACAGTCTTCGTCTTTACTCTCCTCAGACCCTGGACAACGACATGCACAAGCTCTTTGCCCACGCCGACGAAATCTTGCCACGCCACCTCTTTGCGCAAGACCTACGCAGCGCGCGCATCGCTCTGTCTCACAACGCTGCTCATCTCTTCTGCAGGCAGCGAAACCAACAAACAGCTCAGCTCTAATAACAAAAAAGCAGGAGACAAACACACTAGCATGCTTTTCTCTTCAACAATACGAGCTCGATCCAAACAAAAACCATACAGCCAAGCTACAGACTTGGACCAGTCTTGGCAAGCTCATTTGCAGGTCATCCGCCATCCCTCTCAAGCCCCAAGCGGACCAAAGCACATCTACTTAGCCAAGCAACATCTCGTTCGCAACGCTAGCCTTGACTTGCACAAGCAGCACGCTGCCAGAACCGCTCTCGTCGATCTGCCACATGCTTGCTAGTCTTCCCCAATCCTTACGACCATGATCACGCATCATTTGCTTGCTCTCGCGTGCGTTGCCAACGCTGCCCCATATTGTTCACCTTTACTTTGTTCGCCTTCTTGGCACCTCGAAAGCAGCTGAAATTCCGCTAATCCCAAGCCCAGCTCTTGAATAGGCTTGTCAGCGCGAACCAAACCCTTTGCTGGCCATGCAATCCCTCTTTGCCCGTGCAGCCACTGTCCAAGCCGATACTTTGCTTTGCTTATACCACGCACTCTGGGCTCTCTTCCTCACCAAGCACAACTGCAACATGCGTCAACAATCTTAAAAGCGATCGCATACACCGTCTAGCATCTATACACGGTCAATCAGCACGACGTGCTCGTCTCGCCGGGTCTGCAGCTTGCGTGACTGCGTCGCGAACCCGCGTTCCATCTTCTATTCAGTGAACAAACGCCATAAAAACCACCGTCAAGGCCCTTGATCCATACAAGAATGATGACACGATGCCACAACATCTTGCCAAAACCTGCACGTAGCGTGCGCAGACGATTTGCAGTCATCTCAGCGAGATCTGTGGCGAACGAGCCCAGCCAGCTTGTCTTCTTTTTTTTTTTGCCTCAACAAGCAGCCGCTTTTCGCATCCACTGCAAAGACGATGACTGTGCCGACGAGCCCAGCGCTTGTCTCGGCACTAGCTCCTACTCTGCACCGTCTCGTCCTACGATGCGCGTACTTTCTCATGGTCTTGCAGTAGCAATCGCCTGCCCTACATTCGCTCACATATTTTCTCCTTATTTGTTCGCCTCTTTTTTGCCAACTTCAACTATCCTCCACTGCCGCACGTGTTCACCGACAGCAAAAGCAACCACACTCAGCTCCTGCACTAAACCTGCGCTGTCTACTGCTGTCTTTGTTTCGCCCCTGCCATCTCTCGCTTGCTCGATCTCCTGCCACAAAGCCACACCACATTTTCTTTCTTTTTTGCGTCGTCTATTTTATCTTTCGCAACAACGCTGTCTGCGCGAGCTCTCCGCCCACGCCGACGATATCAAGCCACACCACTTCGCTGCGCAAGACCTACGCATCGCGCGCGCTGTTCCGTCCAATGACGCTGCCCAATTCTGCTGCAGGCAACGAAACCAACAAAGAGCTCGGTTCAAAATAAAAAAGGAAAAGAAACAGACGCACTAGCATGCTTTTCTCTTCAACAAAAGTCGCTCGATCCAATTAAAAGCCATAGATCCAACCTGTACACTTGGGTCAGCCTTTGCAAGCTCCTCTGCAGTTCATCCGCCATCCCTCTCAAGCCGCGAGCAGACCAAAGCACATCCAATTTAGCCAACCAACACCTCACTCGCAACGCTTGCCTTGACTTACACAAGCAGCACGCTGCCAAAACTGCTCTCGCTGATCTACCACATCCCTACCAGTCCTTCACAAGCTCTGCGACCAGGATCGCGCAGCATTTGCTTGCTCTCGCGCGCGTTGCCAGCGCTGCCTCATATTGTTCACTTTCACCTTGCTCTCTTTCTTGCACCTCGAACGCAGCTGAAATTCCGCTGATCCCCAGCCCAGCTCTTGAATAGGCTTGCCTCACGCAAACCAAACCCTTCGCTGGCCTGCGACGTCATTTTCTATCCGTGCAGTCAGTCTGCAAGCCAATACTGTGCACATACCACGCACTCTAGGCTCTCTGCCTCGCCAACGATACCTGCAACATGCGTCAACCATCTTGCAAACGAACAGATATATTGGCCAGCGTGCAAACGTGCCAGTCAGCTCAGCGAGCTCGTCTCGCCGGGTCTGCAGCTTGCGTAGCTGCTTCGCTCACACGTACGCACCTCATCTTCTCGTGAACACACGCCATAAAAACCACCGTCAAGACCCTTGATCAATGCGAAAATTCTTGCATGACGCCACAATATCTTGCCAAAGCCTGCACGTAGCGTGCACGGACGATCTACAGCCTCCCCAGCGAGATCTGCGGCGAACAAGCCCAGCCAGCTTGCCTTCTTTTCTGGCTCTCAACAAGGCAGCTTTTCGCATCCACTGCAGAGACAGTGACTCTGCCGACGAGCTCAGCACTTGCCTCAGCCCTAACGCCTACCTTGCACCGTCTCGCTCTGCCACGCGTATACCTTTTGTTCACTCGCGCCGCAGCCAAAGCTTGCTATATACACTCGCTGGCCCACGCTCTCTTTATGAGCTCGTCCTTTTTTGGTCAAGTTTAGCCACCCTTCACTGCTGCACGTGGTCGCCGACAGCAAAAGCAACCACGCTCAGCTCTTGCACTTGACCTGCGCTGTCTACTGCTGTCTTTGTTTCGCCCCTGCCATCTCTCGCTTGCTCGATTTCCTGCCACAAAGCCACACCTCATTTTCTTCTAATTTTTTGTGTCTTTTTATTTCACAACAGCGCTGCCTGAACGAGCTCTCCGCCCACGCCGACGAAATCGCGCCACGTCGTCTTCCTGTACAAGACCTACGCATTGCGTGTGTCGCACTGTCCAACGACGCTGCCCACCTCTTCTGCAGGCAACGAAACCAACAAAGAGCCCGGCTCAAATAACAAAAAAGAAAGGAAGCGACGCACTTGCGTGATTTTCTCTCCAACAACAGTCGTTCGATCCAATCGAAAGCCATGGCGTCAAGCCACAGACCTAGACCAGCCTTTGCAAGCTCATTTGTAGATCATGCATCATTGTTGGCAGGCTGAGGCTGGACCAAAGCACATCAACTAGCCAAGCAACACCTCGTTTGCAACGCTAGCCTTTACTTACACGAGCCGCACGCTGCCAAAACTGCTCTCGCGCTTCTGTCATATGCTTGCCAGTCTTCCTCAAGCTTTGCGACAAGGATCGCACTGCATTTGCTTGCTCTGGCGTGAGTTGCCAACGCTGCCTTATATTATCCACCATTACTTTGCTCTCTTTCTTGCACCTTGAAGGCAGCTGGCATTTCTCTGATTCGCAGCGCAGCTCTCACACAAGCCTGTCCACGCAAGTTCGAACATTCGCTGGCGATGCGGCACCTTTTTTTATCCGTGCAGTTAGTCTACAAGCCAATTCTTTGCACGTACGATGCACGTTGGGCTTTCTTGCCAAACAAGCACACCTGCAACATGGGTCAACAATCTTACAAACAGACAAATATGCTGACCAGCGCCCATACGTGCCAGTCAGCTTGGCGAGCTCGTCTTGCCGGGTCTGCAGCTTGCGTGACGGCGTCACGAATCCGCGTCCATCTCCTCTTCTGTGCAACAAACGCCTCATGGACCACCGCCAAGGCCTTTGATCCATACAAGAACGATGACATGACGCCACAAGATCTTGCTAGAGCCTGCACGCAGCCTGCGCGGACGATCTGCAGCCTATTCATCGACATCTGTGACTCCAAGCCCAGCCAGCTTGCCTTCTTTTTTAGCTCTCGAAAACGAGCCGCTTTTCGCATCCACTGCAGAGACAACAACTGTGCCAACGAGCTCAGCACTTGCCTCAGCCCTAGCGCCTACCTTGCACCGTCTCGCTCTGCCACACGTGTACCTTTTGCTCACACGCGCCGCAGCCAAAGCTTGCCATATACACTCGCTCACATTTTCTCTCTTTTTTATAGCTCGTCCTTTTTTGTCAAGTTTAGCCAACCTTCACTACTGCACGTGGTCGCCGACAGCAAAAGCAACTGCGCTCAGCTGTTGCCTCAGTATTGCGCTGGCCATTCCTGCCTTTGTGTTGCCTCTGCCATCACTCGCTCGCTCGGTCTGGTACCACAAAGCCACCCCTCATTTTCTTCTTTTTTGACCTTTTCTTTTTTACAACAGCGCTGCCTGCACGAGCTCTTTNTGACGATGCGGCACCTTTTTCTTTTCGTGCAGTCAGTCTGCAAGCCAATACTTTGCAAGTACAATGCACGTTGGGCTCTCTTGCTTGACAATCACGACTGCAACATGCGTCAACCATCTTACAAGCGATCGCATACAATGTCTAGCGCCCATACATGCCAGTCAGCTCAGCGAGTCCATCGCGCCGGGTCTGCAGCTTGCGTGGCGGCGTCGCGAGCCCGCGTCAATGTCATCTTCTCTGAAACAAACGCCTCATGAACTAACACCAAGGCCCTTGATCCATGCAAAAATGCTTACATGACGCCGCAAAATCTTGATAGAGCATGCACACAGCGTGCGCGGACGATCTGCAGCCTTCCCAGCGAGATCTGCGGCGAACAAGCCCAGCCAGCTTGTCTTCCTTTTTTGCCACAACAAGGAGCCGCTTTTCGCATCCACTACAGAGACAACGACTGTGCCGGCGAGGCCAGCGCTTGCCTCGGCACTAGCTCCTGCCCTGCGCCGCCTCGTCCTGCCACGCGCGTACTTTTTCGTGGCCGTGGCGTAGCCAAAGCTTGCCCCCTATTCTCTCCTTATTAGCTCGCCTCCAACGACCGAGCGCCGCGGTGCAACTTCATAGTCCACTTTGCAGCGCGAAAAAAGTCACTTGACAAGCGCAAGTCTTGGCGCAAGCTTGCAAGAGCTCGAGCTTGCCAAGGATGGATGGGCACGCCAGGCGCCTCGAAACAGCCTCGCCCGCGAGCTAGCCCGGCCTGGCATGCTTGGCATACTTGATGATCGCGACTCATCGAGGCTGCTCGGAATTAGACTTTGAAAGGCGCAAGCCTGCACGATCTGGTGCTGACATGAACAAGACCATCAAGGCGGACTCCGTCATCGTGGCAAAAATAAGCGTATACTGAGGTGGCCATGGGCGATGTCGAAAACAGACAATGCTGAAAGAGCTGCTGCAAATGGCATTTTTTTTTTGGCGGTCCTCTTGCAAAGATCCAAGTGAGGTCCCAGCCTCCTTCACGTTGCCTCTCCTGGCCTTGAGCACCAAGTCCCGTGCTACCTCAGACCAAATGCTTACGCTCTAGAAAAGGGCAAGAGCTAAGTCGGCGCCGCGGCCAACGCGCCAGTTCGTGCCGGCTTCCTTTGCCTGACATTTTGTCAGCGCATCGCAAGAATGACAGCAAGCACCAGGAGAGAAAAGGATCACGTGATGTGTACGCACGTATTGCGTGACACCAGGGTCATACAGGTGTCGTAATCTGGGCCTGAAACGCCTCTTCAAGCTAAAGTGTCGGGGCAATCATCAGTATGGGAAAAGATACGCATATCTTCGAAACCAGTCAGTCAGCAATCAAGACCAGCAAGTCCCGGCCATCTCTCATTTCCGATCAGACCTTGACCATATGACCACGAGTCAGTCTCAAGCTACCCTCTCTGCTACCGTTTTGTCTCTGAGATCATCGTTGAGAGCTTCTTCGACAAGCTTGCCAATGGGAAACGCGGCGGCGCATCTTCAATCTCGCTCAAGTCTAGCAAGCAGCACTCGTGCTCGTCGCGCCGTCTTCTTGGATCAGTTTTCGCATATTACACGCCTCAACGCAGCACGCCGGCCGGCCGGCAAGACCCAAACTCGCGCATGTGTACGCACATACATACTCAGGTCAAGAAAATTCAAGTTTTTGGCAAGGCTGGTGGCGACCGTGTCTCGAATCGACGATCATGTCCGCTCTACACGCGCGATCATCTGGCAGACCCACAGAGAGACTTTCAAAAGATGCCTCTGGCCTGCTCAGCTGAAGAACGCCAGGATGAAACGATCAAGATTACAGGCGACCAAGTAGCTCTCGCAACGTCGGCCGCAGCACGCGTGGAGCGCTCGGTGTCCACGTTCGTGAGCCAGTGAGCCATTGGCAAGGACACATTGTCCAAGCACACACACCAGCCAAGTCTCCTCGCGTGACTTTGACGCCCTTCGGCCTCTTGCTCGTCACCTGACACAGCATTAGCACAGCCCGTTTCGCCGAACGATGTCATTTCCACGGGTCGAGATTCTTTCGCGTGCACGAGGCACAGCAGCAAGCGACGACTTTGACGACATGGCGCCTACAGTTGAGCCTCTGGTGCCAGCGATCGTGGCCGCATGAACTTGGGGATCGATGCCCCGCGATTGGCGCCAGCAGCGATCGACTTTGCTGTAGCCAACTTGAACGTGAGCCCAATGCAAGACCGCCACGCACACGAGTAAGCCATTGCAAATTACATGCACACGCTGCGTCGTTCGAGTTTTCTTTGATCACAAGCGCTCGCGAGGGCACCTGGACGCTGCGGCAGCCTTTTCTTCGCCTTCCTCGTTGCTGCGCAAGAGGCCGAGACGCCGGGCAGCGCAAGACGGTCTTTTTGACTCGCACGCCTCCACTGCAGCTCACCATACTCAGCCCCCCCGCTTATCTCCTGGCTCGCTCGCTCGCGCTGCCGGCACCCGCGCCTGGAGACGTCGCCTTCGCGCCTTAGTTGCATCGTCGTTGGATCAATCCAACTCCAAGCCGCTCCGTGCGCCAAAGCGCTGCGGCGGGACCTGCCACGAGCGCGCGCCCGCCAACGCACATCGGGCTCTCAACACCACCTGGCGGGCCCGCGCGCTGCCTGGGCGCGCCCCTCGCCTCTCCGCGGCGCCCGGCTTCGTCGTTTGTCTTCGGCGGCGACGATGAGACAGAGAGGTCGAGACTGGCCGAGTCTTTGTTTTCGCCGATTGTGCCTGGCTGTTTGTTCATTTGCAAGGATCAATGATCCACTTTGCAACGCGCGGATAAAACACTTGGCTGATGTGGACCTGATGTGGACCTGGGCACCATCAACGAGCTCGCTGCACGGCAAGCTAGCCACCGATGCCCAAGTCAGACGCGTCGCTCACGAGGCAGCCTCGCCTGGCCTGCTTGGCCAAAGATAAATAACAAAAGGCTGAATGCTTGCCAGTGCTCGAAGAGACGTGCTCATCATCGCCGCAGGCGTCATCATGTTGATTCTTTGCGAGGAAAAAACAAAGTGCGTGCGCTCAACAACAACCCACCTCTGACCAGGGGCCCGTCGTCGGCGGTGGCGAGAAAGGTGGGCGCTTCTTCGAGGTCGACGGCCGCCTCGACCTGCAGGGCCTTCGGCTGCTAACGCTGGGTCTAGCTTGCGGGAGCCAGGTCGCGCAGCGCGTCTTCCTCTGCCAGCGCGAACAGCTCCCAGGACAGCACTGCGGCGTGCAGTACGCCGGCCTCGCCCTCCTCGTAGCAGTAGTAGCCGCCGAGCTCCCAGTCGACGCGGCTGAGCACGAAGGCAGCGCTTTCGTTGTCGGCCGCGCCGTCGAGCGCGAGGACGGCGGTCACGTCGACGTCGACGATGACGGCCATCGAATCCTCCCTGCACGTGCTGTTCTCGGCGAGGATGATGTCCGCGGCCGCGCCGGTCTCGCCGTCGCCGGCCACTGCGGCCTGGTCTCTGATGACGACGAGGAGAGATTCGGCCAGCGCCATGCTCGCATCGCTGTGGCCCTCTGCCACTGCGCCCTCACTGTAACGGTCCTCGTTCTAGGCGACCACCTGGGAAGTCCCGTCGTCGCGTTCGAGGAAGAGGAAGGCGACTCTGTCGTTGAGCACGGCGCCGCCACCGCTGTGCGTATCGCCATGGTCGATGCAGACCTTCCCGGCCATCTCGTAGATGCTGGCTTCGTCCACGCTAGGGACAGGAGCGCGCGCCGCGCCTGATGGCCGAGTGGTGCCACTTTACAAGATCAAGATCCAACGTAAATATTTCCATTCTGTTTCTTCTCCTTATTCTTGTGGTGTTGACGCACTATAGCTTCTTGACAGGTCCATGTGCTTCTATCACAAGACAAAGAATTAAAGCTTGTGTAATAAATGTTGGTAGGCCTATCTTTCGTGGTCTTGTTTGCTTGAAATAAACGTGTGCATCGACGCATGTGTGCGAACTTTACTGGTTGGATGATGCGATGAGTATGGGCTGTAGATGGGCCGGTTGTTCTTTTTTTTTTATCCATGTGCTGCTCTCTTGTGCCGAAGCTCGCTCGCGGGCTGCAGCTGCCACAGCGTGTAGGCACGCAGGCAGTACTGCAACGAGCGGGGCGCGACGGGGCCGCGCTTGGCTGCGACCGCTCTGCCGCCCTAACCCTACCAGCGAGTGGCGGGCCGCGGGGGTGCGCTCGATTGTGATCAATCATGTCGACCGAGACGCCCTTGGTCACCTTGCCCATCGACGAGACCGATTACACGAAGTGGCCCGACGCGGTCTTCAGAGCGCTCAAGCCCGAGCATGTCAAGTTCTTCGGCGATGACAGCGTGCAGGAGTTCTATGCGTACTTGGAGGAGAAGTGGTCGGGCCTGGACGCGGAGACAATTTTGGCTTTTTCGCGTGCATCACATTTTTCTCGCGATCGCCAAGACGCCGCACGCGACGAGGCGAAGGCAGAGCTGGAGGCGAAGGCAGAGCTGGAGAAGGAGTATGAAGAGTATAAAGAGCTGAATGGTGAATATATCCAAGCGCAGAGGTATGACCGCGAGGTGGCGGATGAAATAATCCGCCTCAGAGGAGACTCTAACCTGTCGCCGGACGATCGGGCGCGCGAGCTTGCCGACGCCGAGGCGAGACGCGCAACAATTATGACCAACATCGTCGACATTGAAAATCGCCTCGATGCAAGGGGCTGGTTGCCGGCGATGCCTCGGCAGAGCCGCGCGGGCTCTGCCGCGAGCGCCAGTACCGCAGGGGGCGACCCTGGAGGTGCACAGCAGCGTGAAATGGATGCGTTGCGATCAAGGATGAATCGAGGCGAACTGCCGTGGGAGCAAGTTCTTGGGCGCGCCCTGTGCGAGCAGGTCGTTAACGCGCCCGCGCCGTCGTCCAGTGGGCCACGGCCTTGGGGCTTGAAGTTCCAGCGCATCGGTCACTGGGAAGATTTCGCCTCGAGCATGGACATCGGCGGTGCCATCGGCGGTGAGCTGTCGATCGACGCGGGCGCCTTTCTGACGCGACGCAGTCTGGACGCCTCGGAAAGCGAGACGGGTTGTGCCATGCTCATGTACGCGCGGTCGGGCGACCCTCTGTTACAGCACGTCTTTGAGCACCGCGACAAGCCCTTTGGCGATGTCAAGGTATCGCTCAAGTTCGAGTACGTCACGGTTGTGCGCTCTCGGCCCGACCAGCTGTGGCTCGTGGGTGGGGGCGACGGGGGCGATGAAATGCAGCCTCTGCTGGTGCACGAGCACAAGAGCCCCGCGGCTTTTCCAGGCAAGGACAGAGATGGGGTCCGCATGACAGAAGTTTGGAACCATGCTCTGAGGAGGGAGCCCGACGGGCATAG
>BGKB01000331.1:0-14256 GCA_003116975.1 Aurantiochytrium sp. KH105 | reverse complement strand
ATCTTCATTTCCGGATTCCACGAGCATTTGCAAGATCTTGCGAAGAGCAGCTGCGCCCACATTTTTGCCAGAGCGCGGCGTGCCAAGAGTCTCGGAGGCGCCTGATGCGGGAGATGTGTCCTCGTCTTCGGCGCGCGCGAGGTTTTCTGTGTCGTCTACTTCATCGGTCTCCTCGTCCGCGGGAGAAAGGACGTCTTCGTCATACCAGAAGCTACCAAAGCGATCAACGGTGACGATGTGACGCGTGTCGCTGCCAGATCCAAGCGTCAGGACCTCGGTAACACGCCCCACCTCGCCCAGATGTCTGCCCATGGCGCGGCCATAGCCCTTGCGCTCCAAGGCGTAGCCATCATTCGTCAGCCGCACCAGGTCGCCTTTTCTGAACCTGCGCGGCATCTTGGCTGCCTGTTTGGGTGCCTGGTCTCGTTCTTCTTCGCGAGGTCCTTCTGCAACCACTTTGTCCCTTGCTGCTGCTCTGCTCTGATCTCCTTTGGTTTGCTTTGGTTTGCTTCGGTTTGCTTTGCTTTGCTTTTGCTTGGCTTGGCTTGGCGTGGCTAGGCTTGGCTCTGCTTCGCTTTACTTTGCTTTTGCTTGCCTTTGCTTTGCTTGGCTAGGCTTGGCTTTGTTGGCGCAGAATTGCTTTTCTCTGCTACCTCCCTTTTCCTCCCCCCCCACTCCCCGTTCTTCCCCTGCGTTTGAGCTACTGCCCGTCCACCGAGACTTCGCGAGACGCGCAACAAGTCGGCGCCCGCTGTCGCGCTCTGCGTCGCCACTCTCCACGCACCTCTGGAAAGCTAACCTCGCGTGCGGACCAAATCTTTCTTTCCGACTCGCGCGGCCGCTGCAGCCAGGCAGCTGGCCGCGACAGCGAGCACGTGCACCCCGGGCCGTGGACACCGGAGCAGGCTGCAGCCGCTCTGCGTCCTGCACGCGCGGCAGCGAACGACCGACCGAACTTGAGGGCAAGTTGTGGTTTCTGTCGCACTTGGCCTCGGCCCACGAGCGGCCGCGATGAGGTACGCTCGCGTGCGCGTGCACAAGCGTAAGCTGTCAAGCCAGCCAGCTGCAGCCGGCGAAGCCTGGCTCAGCCGGCTCGGCCAGAGCGAATGATCCACGCGACAAGCTCGCTCGCCATGGTGGCAAAGGGACGTCCTGCCAGCGCAGTTCATGCAAGTGCACACGTAATTAATGTCTCCGTGCCGCGGAAGGAAGGAAGGGGAGATCATGGCCAAACACCTTTTTTCTCATATTACACACGGTGCACACTCCCTGCACGTGCTGCTATTGCTGCGCGGGTAAACAAAGAGAGTGATCAAAGAGAGAAGGGGAAAGGGCATGCTGGCACGGCACGCATGGCGAGGTTCGTCGGAGCCTGGTCGGCCAGCCGGCCGTCCGCGGTGCACCGCGCCGCGCGCAGCCTGGACGCACGCCGGGAGAACGGGCGAGCAACCAAGTTCAACCAGCCTGCGCCGCGCGCCGCGCGCCACCCGCAGCCGCCGGGAGAACGGCGCCGGCCGAGATCGCGTCAGGACGCGCGCTTCCTTCCACGTGTGCACGTGCGGGTCCCGGTGGCAGCAGCCCCGCACCTCTCGCGGCATGTTTCTAAATGTTAGTATGGACCCCACTGGAGACGGCCCTCTCAGCCCTCTCCCGCAGACGCCACGTTGTAGCCCGCAGCGGAATGTGGTTGTCCCCACAGCATCCGCGGAAGCTTCGCAGTCGAGGCTTGTACAGTATCTCCCACTGTGATTGGCCGCGAGGCGGCCAGAAGCTGGCCGGGCGCACGCGCCTTCGAGTTGGGTTGTCGAGTCCTGCTGGCTTGTTAGCATGCGCCAGGCTACTCCATCGCGAGGCGAAATTGCTTGACGGCTCGAGTCGAATCGAGGCGAGCGAGGGCAGAGGGTACAAAGTTTGTATCATCCTGCTGAACGAACTGTAAGCCTTGCTGCACCTTGAAGGGGCCTTCTTAGCTTGGTGTGATCTGCACCTTGGCAAAAAAAAAGCACCAGCATAGTAGCTGCTCGCTTGATGTAGTTGGCTTGGTCGAGCGGCAGCCGGAGCAGCAGATCGGAAATAGCAGCAAGAGAAACAAGAAAAGGAAGAAAGATGAGCGAGGCTCGCGACGTTCGCGAGCATGAGGTAACCATCCTGGCCATGCCGCCATCGAGGGCGACCCTGCGACGATCAACTATACCAAGAATGCTCTTGGACGATTCGCGGCATGAGTTCGAGGGCCTCCTGCGCGCTGACGCCGAGGGAGTCACCCTCGTGGTCTTCTCAAAAACCGTTCTGCAAAAAGTCCACGACGCAATTCGACACAATAGCGCCAAAGCAAAGCTGGTCGCGACGCTCGAAGACATCCTCGACTTCGATCTCGACGATGATCCGGCGGCCAGACGCGAGGGCAAATGGTACTTGACGGTCACGCGCAAAGGCAAGCCGTGCAAGTACGAATTTCGGAGCAAGACTGTGTTTCAGGCCGTTGGCTGGCTCCAAACGCTTCGCAAGCTCCGCGGAGAACCGATCATTCCCGTCGTGGCTGTGCTTGGCGAGACTGGCGTGGGCAAGAGTCTCTTGTGCTCTCAACTTGCCGGCCTAGACCCCGACAACACCATCTTCCGTGTTGATGCCACGGCCAAGTCCGTCACCAGTACCACCGACATGTACCTAACGCACTGGCTCGGGCAGGAGGAGGAGGGCAACGAGGTGATTGTCATCGATACCCCTGGACTTTCAGACAGTCAGCACAGGGATGACGCCAATGTTTCCGACATGCTCGGCAAGCTGGCGGACCTCGGCGGTGTCCACACCTTCGTTGTGCTCTTCAACTCGCAGGACCCGCGCCTGCGAGGCCCGCTTCAGCAGATGCTCTCCGTCTTTGAGCGCCGATTCAAAACAGGCTTTTGGGAGCACACGTTGATCATGTTCACCCGCTGGTACGACGACCCAATCTCGCAACGGCGACGACCCAAGTCGGCAGGCGATCTTGAGGCCGAGTGGAACGGCGAGCTTCGAGAGCACTTCCCGGCCATCGAGGAAATGCTGCGTGCCAACAAGGACATTCCTTGCTACTTTGTCGACAACGACCCCCTTGATGAAGGTGAGAAAGAAAAGACACTTGCTGAGCTGCGGCGTTTCAGCGTCGAGGCTCGGCAGAACGACCTCTTCGACTGCCGCCGCGTGCTCGCCGACCCTCGTACCGTCGCAGATCTCTTCCGAGAGTACACTATCCCCGAAGAGGCGCGCGAGCTCGCCGAGTTCCTGCGGGCAAAGGCTCTTGAGGACAAGCTTCAGGGCCTGACTGTTGCCGGCATTCTCACCATCACGGATCTCATGCGTCTTCAGGATATCCACCTGACCGGCTTTTTCGGATGGACCGTGGAAGACTGCGACAATCTGCGTAATACCGGAAGTAAGGGCCCGGTTGCGCCCAACTTTGTGGTTGCCAATGAGTTTCGCGGTCTTGACATTCCCACTGAGGGTCTCCTTCGATCGGGCCTCAGCGCCGCAGAACTTCTTACCCTTGATGATCACGAAATCTGCGACCGGCTCGAGCTCAACTTCCCTCAGCTCCTGCAATACCACAAGTGGCGCGAGGAGGTCCTCAAGCAGCAACCCGTTTCCACGAGTACTATTTTTGAGGGCGCCATCGTCATGCGCAACGAGGAAGTCTGGGATCATGACGGTCATGACGCAATGAATCAGGACTGGTCTGGCCCCGGCATGGTACTCTCCTGGACTGATATGAACGGGAAAGTGCATGGCACGTCGCGAACTCCTCATGATTGGACCGGGAATCCAACTGCCTTTGACGCGCCCGTCCTGCCTGGCTGGTGCCGCGTCCACTGGTTCGCGACGGGCTTCACCAACTGCTACCGGATCGGCTATGATGATCGTCATGACCTCAAGTATGAAGTTGGCGAAGATGTTGGCATCCTGGAAAAGCAGGCCAATAACCCATCCCATTGCAAGTTTGCGGCCCCGTCGCACCTGGGAGCCTTCACCAAGGGCGATCTTCGGTGCACGTTTGGCTTCCGCAAGGGCCTTCGGAACCCGCACTGGGCCCGCTTTGACGTGCGCCCCGACGTGTGCCGGGCTATTGGCGGCTTTGCCCCTGGAGACGTGGTGCGCATGGGCCAGATTGAGGCCACCTGCATCGGTCTCACAGGAGATGATGGAGGGGTACTGCTGTACTTTTTGCCCAGGATGGACGAAGCAGAAGGCGCTGGGGTTTTTGGCCAGGGCAAACCCGAGGGTGCAGTCAAAGTTCAAACTTCGCGCGTCATGGAGGTCAAGCACAGCGATATGCAACGTCACGCTGACACGGGTCCGAGCAATGACCGCGTTGCTAAGGTAGCCATTGATCTGCAACCCGACTTTCCCTACGTAATCGGCGCTCAGTATGAGGAGCAGGGCATGTTTGATGTGCGGCCCGAGATCATCGGCGTCTACATGCCAGGTCTCGAGTGTGGCGACCAACTCGGGCTCAACGCAGGAGACCAAGGCTACATTACGTATACGGTGATTGGTGTCGCCAAGCACAATAGCGAGCGCCCGAGTCTCTACATGCATAACAACACCAAGATCGGTGCCACTGTTTGGCCTCGCCTTCACGAAGACTATCCCGGTCGCTTCGCCAAGATCGGCACAGAAACTGTGCGCCCTGTGACAGTTGTCGTCGATGACTTCACTCCTCCGAGCGAAGCGGAGCTCCGCAGGCTCCGTCTCCAGCCTACCTTGGAGTTTCCTGTGGGGCAGCGTGGCGCGCGCACGGCTCTCTTTGACGTTCGCCCGGAGGTCTGCGGCAGGCTGTGCGGCTTTAGGCCCGGCACCGTGCTCCACTTTCGCCGCCGAGTCCAGAGCAGCGACGACTCGAGTGGCGCGCTCACGGTGATTGGCATTCTTCCCAACCCAGAAACGGGCCTCCCGGTTGTCTGGTTTCATGAAGATGGCGACCGCGGCGCCATGATCATCCCGGCCTTCTACGACCTTCGCTCGTCCCTCGTGGCCAACGAGGAAATCCGCGACTTGAACGAGCTCCGTGAAGAGCTCGCCAATATGCCTGATGAGTCTGCGGCCGGTCTGGGTATGCTGCTGGCGCTGCTTGCCATGTCGGCGATGAATTCGGGCGCGGCCGAAGACGGCGGCGAAGGTGCTTCTCAGGGCGGCAGCGGCAATGGCGGTGATGATGATGATGAGCTCGACCGCTTTCTCGATCAGGCGCGTCGCAGGCGTCGTTAAATCGAACACGTCTCTTATGGCCCGTTTCTCCATCGATTCATCGAATTGTCTCCTCGCATCACATGTTGTCGCAAAATGAAATCAAATCAAATTTTCAAATCAAATCAAATTTTACAAATCAAATTTTACAAATCAAATCAAGTCGAAGTTCTCCTTGTACAATCGACAATTTCAGTCCATGCCATCTTTTGGGGCTGCACAAGAGCAAAGCACACACTTTCATCTCAACAACTCAAACTTTTCATGCAAGCTCGGCTTGAACAGAAGCCCACTTGAGCTTATTCTGCAATAATAAAATTGAGAAGAAGAATCAGTGAAGGCCTCGCAGTCTGTCACGACCACTGCAAACTTTTTATTTCTATTTGATGCTGCTAGTTACCTGTTCAGGAAAGTCCAAAACCTTGCGCGTTATTCAGCGCTAAATCGAGCTTGGCCGCCAGTTTCTGCTTGGAAGAATAATCTGGGAGAAGCAAGAGATTGAAGCAAGTGGAAGCTGTTGGCAGCTTGTCGGTATCCGGACCTGCCCGCTGAATAAAGAATCGAAGGGATTGAAGGCCGCCGACTGGCGCTCGTGGAGCCCCCGTTGCAAAACGTAGTAGCTCACGCTGCTTGTCCTTGTCCCAAGCCTTGACAATCTCCCAGAACCACTTGATGACGCGGGACGACGGCGCATAGCCTCCATCGTACTCGGTAGATGCGCAGAGCTCGTCAATGTCGAGCGCGTCGGTTCCGATCAGCGCGAGCTCGAGCTGCTCGGGCTCAAACAGCTGAAATGACCGCATGTTGCGGTCGATGACCGTTTCGAAGCCCTCCAGGAGCTTGTCGATGATTTCGAAGAACTCTTTGTGGAGCTTGAAAGCGACCTTCTCTGCAACATACTCCTCACGATTCTGGTTGGTGACGGGCTCATTCTCGCCTCCCGGTCGGAGTCCACCGAAGTCAGCGCAAAAAACCGTCTCTACATCGTCACCATCATAGTCGAGCATGGACTGAAGACCCTGAGCGAGTGCCGGGTCGAGCTCATGCAGATGCATCAGATCAGGCTGTTCAGGCAGTTTCCTGAGGAGAATACGGTAAAATGAGATGGGGAATTGAACATCGAGAATGGTGCTGTTGTAGATCGCAAGACCAATGAGTTGACCCACGAGCATGTAGAGCTCGTTTTTATCGACCTCGTCGGGCGTCTTACTGCCGCTGGCAAGGAATCGAGCCACGAGGTCGACTGAATTGAGCGCGCTCTCCTCATGAGAAAACCAAAGCTTTTCTGCGCCGCCAACGTCAATGGAGCTGAAGACGCCCATGTGCGGGTCAAACAGTGTGGTCGACAAAAGCTCAAAAAACTCCTTCTTGACGCCACCAGCGTCAATGCCTTCTTCGCCCTCGAATTTGACGAGAAGCGGCATCTTCATGTCGACGGGATCTGTTGCAGCAAGGGCGCGGATCGTGTCCATGAGAACACGGTCCCGACGCACGCTAAGTACAAGAGTGGCCTGCTGCCCACGACGTCTTGCGCCTTGGTATCTTTCCATCATCACATGAGATCCCTCGAGACGCAGGATCTCGGATTTGGTGTCTACGGATATGAGAAACGGGTACTGAAGAATGGAAAACGGCGCAGTCCTGGACTTGGACTTGGGGTGAGAAATGTGATCCTGCCATCTGTGAAAGATTTTGTCAATCTCTGCAGGATCGAGATTCAAAAGAACATTCGTGGTGAAAAGTTTGCGGTCAACGGGGAAGTGTCCTGCGCAACCTTCAATTTGAAGGCGAGCATGGGCTTCATTGATGGTGTAAAGGCCTTGCAATAGCTTTGCCGTTGCGATGAGGTCCGACGAGCCATCCAGCGAAGCGCCAAGTGCTTCTTGGCCGAAGAGGTCAACGAGGGGCTCAATGAGGTACGCGGTCATCGCTTGGGCGTCGACCTCCTCGAATATCCACTTGAGAAGCTCACTGAATACTCTTTTTTCGACACTGTCCAAGATTTGTACGAGCTTGAGAAGGGCTTCACTGCCAGCCATTTGCGCAAGAGGCGTGCACAGAAAGACCAAAAAGAGGCGTGTCTGATCTGCATGGATGACCGCCTCGGCATTTGCGCCAAGGCTTTCAAGAACTTCGTCGAGGGCAAACGCGACAGCGGCCTGCTTTATTTGGTTTCTTGCAAGCTTTCGTTTGGCACCGTCGAGGGCGCTCTGCGCGCCGGCGAGATCGACACCGCTCGGACTGATTTCCTCTTCCTCAGACTCGAGGTCTTGCATGGAGAGATCACCTTGAAGCAAAAAGCTCGAAGAGAGCCGGTATGGATCCCCGAGAACGAAAATGAGATCCTGGGCCAACTCGCTGGCTGTCGCTGATTGCACAAGCTTAGAGACCCGAGTAGCATCGAGGCATTGCCGCGGGGTCTTGGCAATCGCTTCATCGACGAAACGCAGCCGCTTCTCAGCCGCTTCTTCATTGGCACCAAAGGCAAGGATGATATTGCCCAGGACCGCCACTCGCGCAGCACCGTGCTCGGTTTCCATCGCGGGAAATGTGGCTTTTGATATGAGAGGCAGAGTTTCCTTGGCGTTGAAGTCTTGGCGTGGCAGGCTCTCTGCCACATCGTAAACCGTCACTTCGCCGTCGTCATGCAATGCAGCGACATAATCTTTGCCCGCAGAGATGGCGACAATTGGCTTGAAGTGATCATTCCCGAACGAAGACGCAAAGGTGGCATCCTCAGTAAGTCCGCAACCGAGAATATGGAGCCTACCGTTTCGGGTGAGTACGGCGATAAAGGTGTCACCGCAGGCAACGTCGCATGCGCGGATCTTTTCGAACTTGTCCGAGTCGATCGGAAGCGGCCAAGAAATCTTAACCGGACGCAAGCTGCCTTGCTGATTGTTGGCATTATCGCCCCAGGCCAGAAGACGGCCACTTGCAGTGAGCGCGAGTACGTGAGAGGGTCCTGCCGCGAGGCGTTGCACAGCGACATGCTTGAGACCTCCTTCCACTTGTCGTGCAGGTTCGTCCTCGCGAATTTGACTTACTTTATCACCGAGACCGAGATCTCCAGCAGAGCTTGTGCCGTGCGCGTAGACGCGTCCTGAGTGTCCGAGCAGAAGCGTGACCTTTTGCGTACATACAATTTGCACGATTGGTTCATTGCGCTTGTTCTCCAAAAGGTAAGGCGATGCCGTGGATGACGCATATGCAAAGACGCGTCCCAGGTCCGTAAGCAAAACAATGTGTGAGGAGCCTGTCTGCGCGTCAATGACGGTCTCTCCATCGTCTTCGAGAAGGAAGTCGGGGAGATTGAGCCGAGTCACTGCGGGTCGGCCTGCCTGAGCATTGGCAACAAACACGTTACCATTTTCGGTGGTGAAGACAGCCTGCTCGCTCCATCCCTGTGCAGTACGAACGGTATTGCCGTCAAAGATGCTCATCTCATCAACGACAAAGGGTGCGCGAGGCTCCGTCGCTTCTGTTGGCATGAGTATTCCTGCTGCGCAAACAGAGGATCGAGCGTTGGCTTTGCTTCGGCCACGCATGGATCGGCTAATACGCCTTGAGGTTTCTCGTGCCTTTTCCGCAAGTTTTGCGGGCCTTCGTCCAAGGGTTCCTGGATTTGCCGACGCCGGCATTTGCATGGCTGTTAGCGCGGGGACCTGGTCTTCTTGCCGATGACGTTGTTGATTCTGCTGCTCGAAGAGTGCGTGCCATTCCTTTTGTACGTCGAGCGCGACTTCGTGGTCGCTCACGGGGGGGATGGGCGGCGGCGACGGCGCTCTGTTACGCTGACGAGGACCATTGACCCTGAACGCAGAAGTTCCACTCGGCCGGCGGCGCTGCTCGAGGGGGGGGAGGAATGTTAAGGTCGTCCCTCGTTGCATTCCCAAACCCTGATTGAGCGGCAGCACCATTAATTGCGGCTGCGGCTGCGGCTGAGGCTGCAGCCTTGACGTCCCCAAGAGATTTCGAAAGATGCCTCCCTGCGTATTGCCGAGCCTGGGCGGCTCTTCTTCATCCCCGTACCTCGAGAAGCCATATCCTGTCGAGGTTCTCCTGTTCATCTTGCGTTACTTTCGCTGTCGTGCTTGCTCGCACCTTCTCTATCACCGTCGCTCTTGCTGTCCGCGTCGCTCTTGCCGCCGTTGGCGTCGCTCTTGTCCTCGTCGGCGCCGCCAAGGTCCTGAGGTCCCGCGTCTCGACCACAGATCAGATCAGATTAGTTTGTCTCGCTCGCTCGCTCGCTCGCTCGCAGCGCTCCCTTCGTTCGCGCGCAGCTCGCCCCTGTCGCACGATTGGCTTTGTTCGCCCTGCCTTTCGCCCCTTGCGGCCGCGCGGCCTCAGGTTTCCGCTTTCCGTCTCGCGTCGCCAGCCCCTGGTAGAGCTCGGACTTGTGCACGCGCGCGCTCGATCGATCGGCATCTATCTACCAAACAGCCAGCCGCGCACGTCCCGCCCGCCGCGTCCCCACAGCGTCTGCACGCGCCGCGCCGTCCTTACCTACACTTCGAAAACTGCGGGTTCGCTGTGGCCTGATCGTTTCCCGCAACATGCTGCGCGAGAGGGAGTGCGGGGCGCGCCACTGGGATCCTTGTGCGGGCACGGCGCCGCGCTGCGGGGAAGAAAGGCGAGCGCGGGGCCGGTGCAGGCGAAGACGACGATTTCACTTCTCGAGCCGCTCAGGCAGAGTTTTTTTTTCTGAAGCCGGAGAGAAAGGCCAGGTCGGCGAGCTAGCGCCCGTTGTGCACGACAACGCGGGCGTCCCGCTGGCGAAGCGGGGAAATAAGGTAGAAGGCAAGGATCATACAGGGCTGGTCTCTCTGCGTGGGAGCTAGCCCGTCTCGGCTCGCCAGCTGGCCTTGGTAGTTGGCTCAGGCTGCGCAGGAAGGAAGTTGGAAGACTGTTTTCGCGTCCAACTTGCGTGTAATAATAATCGCTTTCGGCCAGGGACGCCTGAGAGGAACATTTGTCGCGATCGGCACGTGCCGGAGCCTTTGAATTCTGTAATTGCGCCAATTGTGCATGCGCGATTCGAAGTATTTCAAGTAGAAGTCCGTACGAGGTGCCGGGCAGGCAGCTGCAAAATGGTGAAGGGAGCGCGGCCCTAAACTTGACGAAGGCCCGCGCCATCCCTTTCCCTCGCCCTATTCCCTGGACGACTCCGGCCTCGTCCACCGCACCTTCTTCTCCATGGGACAGACGACCGCACATCATCGAATCGAGTCGTCGCGTGGTGAAGAAACGAGCCTGCAATGCGTGCCACGCCAGGCCCTTTGGAGACGGAGACTGACGACAGCCAACTTCCGCGGGCCGTTCTCCGGGTGCACGCTCCTTACCTTGCTGTGTCTTGCACGCGAGCCAGGTTGCATCAAGGAGGGAGGCTCCCGTGCAGGACTTGCCGCACGTGCCAAACTCGTTGCACAAGTACTTGGGCGGCTCCCAAATTGATTCACTCTGTATAAGTCTGCGCTGGAAACTGGTCTTGGGCGGACCTAGGTAGTGAGTAGGTCGAATGATTGGCGCAGCAGTGCAGGCAGGTTCGGACTAGCTACCGCCTGCTTCTTGCAAAAGAGCCCCATTTTCGACTCTGCGCAACGCAATGTTGTAGTACGGNCCCTCCTCAGAACGCTGATGAAGTTCCAGCTGGAACGTCGGAGAGCGTTCCGGATACAATGGAAGAGGAGGATCTCGTGAAAGCGGCACTTTTTGCAAACGCTGCTCTTTCTGGGTACACAGGCGGCAAGCTAAACGTTGCCATTTGGTGAGCTACTTGACCAAGATCAAACAATGGGATAAAAACCTTCCTTGGCAAGCCAAACGTGCACAACTTTTTAGCATGACCGTAGAGTTCATTCGATCACTCCCTGAGATCGCTAATCCTGGCCTATGTCAGCTGGAATCGTCGCCACAAGCGAAATAGATAGTAAAGGTGTCTCGTAGAGAAAAGTAACACTAGACCAATTCCGGTAAAAGCAAACCAATACAAAAATACGTATGTTCTTAAAACCAGACTCAGAAGCATTGCGCAAAATCTGCGTGTGGAAATCATAGGTCGGTGGCTCCGTGGCGAGGAAAAATCTGCAAACTATAATTGATCTCAAGCAACACCAATCGACTGAGTTCGTTCACTGATCAAACTACGAGCTCTCCATGCTCGTTCGCACGCTCTACACGACTCCTACAACCAAAAGTTGATTTTTGATCGAAAAATGATTTTTCTAACATTGATGTTGAAAATCGGAGGTTTTACCCTAATACGACGTAATGCCAACTCTGCGCAACGCAAACATGCCACCTCTCAACACCCCGCTTCCCAGTGGATGACATGTGAAACCAGAATCAGGGTTAGGCCTCTTCTTGTAATTTTCCCGAACTAGCTTATTTCTCCGGCCAACATTCTAGGATGATTACGAAATCCGCCCTTTGTTCTCGCGAGCGTCCCCAAAGATTTTCCCTCCACCAGGGGCAGCGGCAGGCAACACATTGACAGCGACGGCAAGAGGCCATCGCCAGCGGCGCTGCTGCCGGCTGGCTGCAAAAGACATCGCGCGTGTCTTGCGATTGTGTTCTGGCGTTCCACCAGCCAGCCAGCAACCGTGCCTGCGTTGTTGGCAGTGGGCGAAAGGGATCGAAGCTGGCTGCTGACCAGCAGGCATGGCGTCGAGGATGACACTTGCCGACCATGGCGAGGCGCGAAGACCTGACAAGGCCGAGGCTAACCACTCCACGAGTGGCTTGCCACCGCCTAGCACAGCCATTAGAACGTCAAAGTCAACGTTGGCTGCGCCAGCGTCTGTTGTTGAAGCCCCACCAGCGTCATTGACTTGTGCAAGCACCAATTTCGACGCTGGCATGCGTACCACCGCGATGGCGTCTTCGAATTCGTCTCAAGACTGCGACGGGTGCAAAAGGAGCGACCAAGATAGCTGGGACGTTGCAGCATCGCAGCGCGTAGTGCCTTTCACTTCTGCCACCCTTGCGGAAGACATCCCAGATTCTCGAGTTGCCGATGCCTCTGTCGAAAAAAGCCGGAAGCGCGATCTCTCACAAGCCCTGAGCGAGGACTTAGATTCGAGAACCCTTTCGGCATCTGGCGATGCCGTCACTGCGCACCGTATTGGTGGATTCAATGTTGGAAGTCTATCTGCCCCGGCAAAGCATCATACAAAGCTGAGTCGTTACGATTCGGATTCGGATTCTGATGATGACAGCGCATATAACTTTTCAAGTGACGATGACAACGGAATCGAAAGTTATAAGAACGCCGTCGAGCAAGATGTGCTTGGGCACGATGCTCCTGTTGTGGATTCAGTGGATCTCCCTGTGCAAGACGAGCAAGAAACCCTTGAGGCTCCTATAATCCAGGCTCCAACAGTGTCAGTCGAAACAGGACTTGAAGTGCCGAGGGTGGCCGAAAGCACGCACCACAACAGCTACTCGCAGGACATTAGGGGAGCAGTAATCGACGCAAACTACGAAATGGGGAGTAAATATGCCATTGAACTGGCGGAGAGGGTGTTTGACATGCCGGCATCCACAGCTTATGCCATCATCCATCGCGCCAAAGTGGCCGGTCGCGATGTAGCCATCACCGATCATCGCAGCGTTAGCAATCGCACTCGTGCCAGGTTCTATAAGTGGAAACCCTGGCATGAAAGGCTCGTCTGCAACCTGCTGCACAGCAACTCCAGCTATACAATGGATGAACTCGCAAGAGTCGTGAACCGAGAGATTGCACGTAAGCTTTTCATCAAGCATGCACGGATGCATAAGAACGAGGAGTCCCATCTTGAACTGAGAGAACTGAAACGAGGTGGGCCTCTTCGAATGGAGCATCTGTTTAAGATGGTTCCTGAGATGAAATCCGAATTTGAGAAGCGAAGTATGTGCACGGAAACAATACGGCGCCACCTGACACACTATGGAATCGTGTACAGCTACAAAACTGTCAAGGTGGAGAAGTCATCAGTCAACACGAAGGCTGCAATGGAGAAGCGATTGGCGTTCGCGAAAAAGCTTGAAAGGCTCTTGAAAGGTGGCGACAAAAACTTTCTCATCTTTGTCGACGAGCTTCCATTCTACGTAGCTCTCCACCCAAGCCATGGCTGGGCAAAGGTTGGCGAGCGCGCAACAATAAAGACACCGCCCATAGGTGGTCTTGGGCATAGATGCCAAGGCGCCCTTGCGGTCAATGATGAATATGGCCTTCTCCATGCCGATTTCTTTCCCGCGCAGAAAATGCCAGTTCTCAGAAGAAATAAGCAGGAGACAACAGCCTGGAAGGCAAACTATCGGCATCAAGAGTTCCGCAGTTTCCTGAACAACCTCCTTGGTGCTCTTCTTGAAGGCAGTGCACCAACTTTGCAAAAGGATCCCTACATCGAGATCCTGAGAGGAATGAAAGTTTGGATCATCATGGACAACGCTCCAGAACACAACACGTCGGATTTCAAGGAAAACGATGACTTGCTCAAGACGCTGCCAAATTATGAGGCTTTCATGAAAGGTATCACCTGCGATGGGAAGCGCAAAGGAGAAATCCATATTCTTCGTTCCGCACCCAACTCGCCGCAGTTGAACTTGTGCGAAAATTACAACCGTATGCTACGTACATGGACGAATCACAAGCGCAATGATCCCAAGATCGAGGCCAGACTCCTGAATGCGCATGTCCCACATGGCCAGAAAACTCAGCACCGACTGAACGTGCTCGAGCGCATCGTGCGAATGGGTATCGATTTCTTTCGAGAAAAGAAAGGCAGCAAAGGTGAATTGTTGTCCATGCATAAATCATTGATCAAGGTTATCGAAAAGAATGGCTTCATCGACTACACAATGGCCGACTAAGTAGCCTAAGAATTTAGATTGCGACACTTTGTCTTTTCTTGGCTAGGCCAAACCCCTGCTCACAGAGAGAATGTGTCCTTTTCTTTAATTTTTTTTAACACGGAGTCCACGAGAGAAATACATGATTTTGCGAAGGCCAATCGGCACCTAGACCCCTCCGGCTTTGAATTTTTTTTCGAATCG